>JACXGM010023253.1:0-16304 GCA_016801145.1 Umbra pygmaea
ACCTTGCATAAATATGGGCGTGTTATGTAAATTACGATGGTTTTCAACCGTCTGATTTATCAACAGCCGCTAATTCGTACGCTGGAATTGGAGTGATACGAAAGTTTTGTAAATCACACGTGGGTCTCGTCGTAAGATGATTTCTGCGCTCAAATCTACACTGGTTTCTACGCACGTTTGATAAATGAGGGCCATTGTAACTAGCCTTGCCTTTGCAGTTTGTGCCGGTAGGTGTCGTCACTATGTGATACTGAATAAAGTCACCATGATGAGTATCTCTGTCTATGAAAGACAGTTATGTTTGTGCTAGAATCCATTAATTATCTAAGTGAATTAACTGACATCCATCTGTTAGGGTTGGACAAACGTATAATGTCTGCGTAGACTGCTCTGTCTGGTGGAATTTGTCTGTTTAAATGTGTTACAAAATGTAAACTTCACATCATATCAGTCTTAACTTAAAGAACTGACCAGTTGAACTTTTCAGCAGGTACCTCCTTAATCCTCCATGGCCTTGGCTAGCAGCAGCAGACCGTTTAAACTGTAACCATTTTTCTGTACTAAACAAATGTATTCATCGAGTTTGAAAAATTTGCTGCTAGCTGGATCCATGAAAAATCAACAAAGCTAGCAAATAGCTAGTTCACTTGCAAGCTAGCTAGCATAGATACAAATCTAGGCAGCTAAATGTAAAAGGTTAGTAATTTATGTTGCTATTAATAAGACCTTTGTAAGTGTTATTGTAAAACAGTACAACTGATTTGCCATACCTTTGTGTCCACGAAATCTGCACAAATCCGCGATCTCAAAATCTCAAGCTGCCTTGTCGATTCTGGTTAATACCGTGTTGGCTGTAGCTAAGGAGCTCATAGTGACTTTGATGCTGCGTTCGTTTATTCTCAAAGATCCGACTCGGGACACGGAACTCGGATATGATGTCACTTCCACACTTCAAGCGTTCTATTATGTTTTGCACGTCCGAGTCGGAGAAAAACATGGATGCCACACAGAAAGCAGTTGTTGCGGTAGCACTGACCAAGTACCAGGCACTCCAAAAGCACTACATTACATTTTTTTTATTAAGATTATGACTATTACCCCACCATATCAAAACGCAGCCATTTGAACTTCTAAAATGTTCACTTTATTTCATGTTTTATTTTCTTATGTTACAACGCTAGCCACATTTAGCAACACCGGTTTGAAACAAGTATTTCTTTCAATATTTCACTCACAACATGACCGATTCACATACCAACAGGCAGTGATACGGGCGCAGTAACGTACTGCAGTATTACGAGTGATTGAAAGTGTCATTTAAATAACCAAAGCGGTCCATAAACTATTAAAACAATTCATGTTTACAAGTCACAGGGCACAGCCATCTTGTATTCCTGCTCGGAATTCCTGCTCGGTCACCTCTGAGATCTCAGAGTGGGAAGTTCGGATGTCCGAGGAAAAAGGGGCGTGTGGTGCGCATTGCTAGGCAACGTTCCGAGCTCCGACTCGGAGCTCCGACTCGGAAAGATAAACGAACGCAGCATTAGTTCAGCAAGCCTCTTCAGGGAAAGGGTCAAACGGGTTGAAAAATGAGAGGCACAATATGAACACGTTCAATATTGAGAAATGTATGCTATCTTTTACTGTTGCAAAACGTTTTTCTAGGTTGTTATTACAAAAAGCTTCTGGCGCCCTCGGCAGTCGCCTAATTTGCCTATATGGTCATGACGGCCCTGCATACACAGTAATTTATGCTTTCTAAATTCATTGTTTTTTAATAGTCATGACATGAGCTATTTCAACTTACTCAGAGACACCTATGGCGGAAGTTATTTTCAAGAAACTATACTTGTGTATGGAAGTAATTATTCTCAATTATGTCAATAAAGCAAACCCTGACTTCAAGCAATAGCAACAAATAGTGACATATTTTTAAATCATAACTTGAGCAAAGGCCCCATGCAGATTTCGTGGATGATATGTGGTATATCCCTGTCATAGTAATCAGACAACTCATTTAAAAGTATCTTCAATTTATACTGTGAATGCTAGCGATGGCTAGCTGTGCTAACCATAGATATCCATAATAAAGGCTAGATGACTTAAGGCGGAGTCTCCAACGTCATCACCGGTGGCCATCTTGTCACAGGCAAGCTTGGTGGGCTCTATGGTACCTGATGTAAGGTGAGTGATCACAAATACTCTAATCTCGCTGAAATCTTGACGGATTTACAAACGGTTTAGTTTCTTACAAATATTAATATTTAATTTAAATTTAATTTAACCTTTATTTAACCAGGTAAGTTGACTAAGAACAGTTTCTTATTTACAGCAACGACCTGGGAGCAATTAGGGTGAAGTGTCTTGCCCAAGGACACAACGACATTTGGCTCAGTCGGGAATCGAACTTGCAACCTTCTGACTACAAGTCTGACTCCCTAACCACTGAGGCATCTGCGCCCCGTACGTGGCTATTATCCCCATAACGTGGCTATTATTCTGGATGCTTTATATAAAATATGCAATTTAAAAAAAAAATATACAGTGTCATAACTACATCTCTGACATTTTTAACAAACCAAACCGTTTTAAAATCGGTAGAAAATTTAGCAAGTTATGGTTATTTGAAAGTACATGCACCATTAACACACAATGTTATGAGTAAGCGAGCTGTCTGTGGCAAGATGGCCGCCAGGTGCGGGCGTCGACCTCCATTGGCCAGCAGCGCGGACGACAAATCTAGCCTTTATTATGGATATCTATGGTGCTAACTATTTATTTTTCTGTTAATCACAGGGTGAGAATCCGGTTTGGCAAAGTGACGCAAATAAGGAAGTGCCTTAAACCTGCATTCTATCTGAAATCCAGCTGGGGGCGATACGTCTGGTTGCAAAAGAGCTTGGTTTCTGTAATAGTCTATGAGAATGAAAGACACTTCTCACTTGATTTATTACCTCAGTAAACATTTTCATAATGAGTATATGGTCTCAATCACTAGATTTGAGCCTTCTGCAATAAATAATGATGTTCATTTTTTTATTATGGTCTCGTTAACTTTAGTGTTTAAAAAAGGATTTTATTCAAATGGATTGACCCTACAGTACTGGATTGACCCTACAGTACGTCATTCATTATGTTCCATCTTTAAAATTATTTTAGTTCCTGAGTACAACATTTCTGGATTATTTGAGTTGGAACGTACCTGGTTCAAGTTCAGCTTCTCTGCTCTCGAACTCTCTGTTATCACACCCTGATCAATATTTTGTGAAAGATATTTAGACCTGTGAATACAACAGCCAAATGTTGATTCATTGCTAAACCTTACCCATGCAAACTAATTAACATTTACCTCAATTGTATTCATACCAACTGCTGTATATGCAGATCAATAATGAGTGCTATTAATTTTAATAATAATATTGAATTTGTGAGTGATTTTCCCACGCTCAATACAAATAAGTTTAAAAAAAACAAAAAACATAACACAATAAAAAACATCAGGGGATAGTGGGATGTGTTGATACATATATTGAGAACAACTAAAACAAACATTTATTATGTCAAAATGATTTTGGTCATCTTTGAATGGCCTTTGCTTCTCTTTTTCCTTTGTTTATTGTTTGTAAACACAGGACGTGTTGATATTATCTCTTTGACAATAAAAACACTAGATAGACATGTTGAAACCTTTGTCACAAAAAGGGTGGTTTTCACATTGCAATATTTATAAATGTAAATCCTAGGTGTTTTTAGTGGATTATACCTTGAAGTGCCTCTGATTGGTTCAAAGACTGCCAGTCAATTCCTTTTCACCAAATCGCACATGGTCAATCAATCTCAGTCAATCAAGTTTCCAAACTGTATTAATCTGTCTTGGTTTGTGGGAGATAATACTACATGAATCATATCTTTTTCAATAAAGTTTGGATAACGAGACAAAGAAAATCCAATTTGTATACGTTTTTGTATGCTATACTTGTCTGTCTCTCTGCCTAACTGCATGTCATTAATGTTATCTGACTGTGAAAATACAATTTCCCTACAGCCTAGATAGGGTCCATCATTTCATCTCCACAGTCTTCCAGCTTTGCATTAATATCAGATATTTAAAAAATTCCACGTAAAAAAAACATGCTGGTCGACAAAAACAGAAAATGCAACATAGAACATTCACACAACAAAATATATTGTACATGCAGTTCACTCTGACCACTAATATTACCAGAACTCTTGGGTTATAAACTGCATGTTAAATCCGTAAATAGGAGTTCATTTGTGGTGAACCATCCACTGAGAGATCCTTCGCTGATCTTTTCCAGGAATGGCCAGTATACAGAAATGAAGTGTTACTTTAATGTGTTTTCAGTAGTCAAATTGGACGTGATTTAGAATCAACCCGAACCAACCCAAGACTAACTGACTGGTTTCCTCTGTTCATAGTACCTTAGGGTCCATGCTGTGTGTATTCATATGCGGAACGTTTACAGTTCACAGACATTTAGAAACATTAAATATGCTTTTTACTGTCAATGTGCCCTCAGTAGACGCTGTTCACTGACTGATAGACATATTCCATGATCATTGTGAACCACAAATCCATAGCTTTCTGTAGGCAGTGGGTTGAACGCAGTACTGTATTCTAAGTGCTTGAGGTTGCATCATTGGTTTGAATGTAATACACTTATATATTTGTTCAAAAAGCAATCTGTATTATTTTTTATACACATTAAGCAGTCAGAATTGGCCTCCCTGTAAATCCCCCATAGACCCTCTCTCCAGAGGGCATTTCTTGTTGTAGCTCATGTTCAGTCGTCAGGTACAAGTCTACCCTCCGGACCTGTTGGATAGCGTGAGTAAATGCCAATATTTCCAGCATTTTCCCTATGAAATGTTTGATTGTCCAAGTCAAGCATGTGAAATCGATGCCGCGGGCTTGTTTCTCTGCAGTGGAGCAGAACCAAGGCCAGAGGGTGAGAATGTTCAGATGCAAAACATGTTTGTTGTCATGTGCCAAATTGAACATTACGCATGTCTCCTCTGTGCCTGAAGAATAATGCAAATTAATTTATTGATACGAATGAAGCATAAATATTGAAAATGTCAGTTTTTGTTAATGTCAAGTAAAAACAAGCTTCACTGTGTGGTTTCCTGTATATATTGTTGATGTGATTTCATCAACAGGTTAATCAACCAATAGTAAGTTGGTGCCATAGGAACCTCATCTGACACCTAATATTACATTACAGCAGCTTTTATTAGAAATACTGTTTTAGGAGAATATTGCTTTTTATTAAATTGAAACAGCGCTTTGGACTATGCCTAACTTAAGCGTGTTTGTAAAGCTACATGGGTTAGTGGTTATTTGACAGCATCTACCTAAAATGAGGGAGGTATCAGACATTTGGATGTTATCACGTTGAAATACTTCTTCCAGTAAGGTGAGTCAGAATATGACTTTCTTATTGGATGGGGCAGTGTGGAAAAAGATACACAAATGTGAACATAATAATAAAAACAAAAAAGAATATTGTATGAACATTTTTACTAATAAAAAATCTGAAATAAATAACCACTTCTGTTGTCATAGGGTCACCATTGCCACAAATATGAATAACATTTAATATATTCATGAGCATGTTAACGGAATTAAAGGAGGTGATTCCAATTCAGTAAATGGCACAATAATTACACAATCTAATGAGGAGGAAAGGTACAAGGAAAAATTTAAGCTAGACACAGCACTAACCCAAACACTACTGTATACTGACTACTCTATATAACCAATATCACGCTGTCTAACAGACCACACTGAGCACCTGGATTACTCGATGCAGTAGTAAAAATGATCTACAGCCATATGTTATTATTTGGTATTATTCATCTACTCTGTCAGTAGCACATAGGAGGGTAATAGAAATGCCAGCATGTTGGCTGATTTACGTAGTCAAATGTACATCCCAAGGCTCAGCAGGAGACTGGAGTCTGTGTGAATAACAGGAATTCATGCATTATGTAGGCAAAACTGACACGACCTTGAGACACCATGACGCGGGCTATATATTACTGCCCTGATGACCTTCCGGACTCTGGAAGATACATCTGACGTGTTTAACAGTGTTTTACAAAGCATTACCAGGGTCTTTACATGTGCTGGGCTCATTTTATTTGCTCATACATTTTCGGGGACAGGGTTTAGTGTCAGTCAGATGCGAGCCATTTAGAGCGGCTTGACTTAGGGAGACAAACGAGATTACACTGGTGCCCAATGATGTGGATAAAACCAAGTTGCAACACTGTAATATAGCAGTTTTTCCTGAATTGTGAAATCTTTTGGTGTCCCTACAGTACACAGTGTGTCTAGTTCATTATGTTACATTCCATGGTCAGGAAAAACCCATGTCATACAGTCATTCGTTCAATCTGAACTGGATCACCTGTAAACGACCACAGTGTGGTTACTACTGTTATAACTACACAAAGGTAATATGTTACGCTGTATATCTTTTTATATGATTCACCACACCGGGCAACTACAGATTCGGCCTGTTTCATTGTATATTCTGTAGCCCTGGCCTACACTCACCTGGATCGATTGGCCCGTTTCTTGAAGACCCAGACTGAAGAATTTTCCCACACAGATGTTGGTGCTGGATCAATTTTCCCAGCCTTGGTTAATCTTTAGCAACCTTTCAAATATCATTTCACATCGATTTCCTCCTCATAACCATCTGTGTTTCCAAATTATATTACTTTTCTAATACAGCTATATTTTTGCTTTGACAAGTACATGTCAATGACATTTCTGGAACGTTCTCTACCCCTCCCCTCTACCCTTCCCCTGCGCTCGACAGAATGACAAAATATACTGTACATCCATTAATGAAACGTCATTGTTTCTTAAACTACTTTAATTAATTCCTGTGGCCTGCAAAAAAAATTGGCTGCCATATTGTGAGGTCATATCACCCTATAAAAGGCCGATAATGACAGAGGAAAGATGATGGTTGTTAGAGGAAATGATAAGCGACTACTCCTCTTTTGAAGCATCAAGAGTCTATTCTGATGAAATTGGCAAGTGGAATTATTTATGACACTAATTGCCACATTATCGACTGCCTGTCAGCTCTGGTGTCACTCTGTCCATCTCTCCGGGCCGAGCAAGAGGAAGAGATGGAGAGAAAAATGTGTGAGTGTGGGGGGGAGGGCAGGCTGAGCCTGCAGCAGACTGACAAGCTAATTATACTGTCTTCCTTCCCTTCAATGACAAATGCTACTCATCTGAAACGACGCCCGGAAATAAGGCCTTTTCTCACCTTCTCTGGACAGTATTAGAGGGAGGATTTGGCAGAGGGACAGATGTCTTCAGGTGCAGGGAGAGATATCGAGGGGAGATGGGTGGGGGTGGTGAGGGCAAAAAGAGATGGAGAAAAACAGGGTGGAGAGAGATTATAGTTTTAAGAGCCAGCTAAAGGGCCTACATTTGCTCTGAACATTGTTTTATTCCCACTCGCAAGGCAAACGATGCCTTTGACCTTATCTTTACTGTTGTTTCTACTAAACTCAACTCGCTCCAGGTCTCTGCTCACAACTTTGCTCACACTATATATCCTCCTCTCTCCCCCAACTCTACCCGGTGAGCCTTTACACAGATGGTTATTTACTGTCGCAGTCTCTCCAGATTTTGCTTCTTCCATGCTACTCTCCTCACACCTCACAACCTGAGCCTCACTGTCCCCTTTCCTTCGTCGGCAAAGGCTCTCTGGCTCCTGTTTTATGGCACAGTGACTCATTGCAGACTCACAGACAAAGGGTGCATCTGAGGGAAAATGGAGAAAAACAAAACTTCGAGGTGACCTGCAGTATCATGCTTCCACTCCCTATTCGCTAACTTCTGCCCCCCTCTGTCTGCCACCTCCCCTCTCTTTAATCCACCTCCCTCTACTGAACTTCCTTTTGCGTTCGTTCTGACCTTCTATTTCATTGTAGATTGTTAAATGTTCAGATATCTACCATGCCATTTATACCGCAAATATTTTCCTTTTAAAACAAATTCCACAAAATTAACAATCAGATTTTATTCTCCACTCTCTGTGGGCGTCCCAGATGCTGCATGTTACAAACAAACTGCATCCTAAATGGCAGTCCGATTCTGGTAAATCGAGAATGTATGGAGAGAATATGTCTACAGGCTCTCAGTCCTGGTGTCCCCCAAAGCTTGTCTCTATGCAGTACATCCCCAATTGTCTGCTATCCTCACATGGTCTTTCCTATTACTGCAACGCAGATGACATTCAAGTACTTTCCTCGCTCTCCTCATATCATCAATCGAATGACCAACAACATCATGTAGTTCTGTTCATATCTTCCAAAATATTCTAAAACCCTACCTATTTAAGTATTATAACCCAAAAATCAACAACACCTTATGAACCAACACTTCATTTTACTAGGTCTCCTTTCAAGCATAGACTTAGCTGACAGCTACTTATTAAGTCAAAATGTTCTTTCTGTGACTGAGGTGTGTGATTTTCCCACCTAACTATGTTAAGACGAATGCACTGACTGAAAATCACTTTGGATTAGAGTGTCTGATAAATGACTAAAACCTAAAATGTAAATGTAAATCCAACCCATTCACAGCCGTTAGCTCGTGTGCTATCACTTTCCGACTGTCACTCAGCAACACCGCTCTTGTTATTTTTTCCTTCCTGTCCCAGTGAATTTGCATCTGCTCGTGTCAATCACTCCGCGGGCTGAGGACTGATGTCTGATGACGAGAGACGATGTGGACTAAGTTCCTGTGACAGCCTGTCAGTGTGCACTGTGCCTTCTGGGTAGACGAGAGGTGAAGGGTGCTGTGTCTCCGCGATACAGCTCACAGCACATTACGGTCCTGAATTATATGACAAAAGCTCCACACAAGACAGCAGAAAAGGCTGATTATTGCAGCGCCCATATGCCAATGCAGTTGCGCCGCATTGAGTTAACTTTCAACGATCACGACGGACTAATAAGCTGTGTAACAACATGTTGTGCGTTTGTTACCTTTCCGTTCCAGCCATTAAAATTAAACCGATGTCCGATTTCTTCTGCACCCGTCTTGTAACTGACACACAGGCACACACACCTGTAGGCTACATCTGAAGCTTTCCCTCACTACTTAACTGTGAAGAGGCCAACTCTCTGATTTCAGAATTATGAAGCTTGTGATGTGTAGCCTTATCTTCCACCAAGACACCTGCATCCCCAGGCAAAGTGTCTGCTGCTTGAATTCATTTCCCCTGGCAGCCTGTGAACACACACATAAATACACAACCACACACACTGGGTGTTGGCCCTGCAGGGCCAGTAGAGCAGAATGTCACTGAAGCATGCCAATTGGCCACCCAGGAAGTACCCAGGATGCAGTGCAAACGTGAGTCGCACAGGGCATAGCCTACAGGTTGCTCCTTGGCTTTATACCTTAATTAGTCTGCAGCATCACACACATATACACACATCCTGTACAGCATTTCAGTAAGGCAGATGTCTACATGATCCTGCACGCTGGCGCCCTCCCTGCCCATCCCATAATGCAGTAGTTTGTGAGCTGGGGACGCGGCTGCGCTCTGACGAGGATGGGAAGTGACACACACCAAACTCAGTGTGTCCTCCAGCCAGCTCCGCTGCCTCCCAGCCTGTCAATTCTCCCTCCGTCAGCAGCACTGGCTCAATGGCAGTGCCTGTGACACATGTCACAAAGTTTTAAATGTCTGCTCTTTTCAGCAGGATGGCTGGGCCGGTGCGGGTGAGGAGGGTGAGGAGTCAGGCAGCCAGGGGAAGGATGACATTTTGTGTTGCTGGGGAGGGGGGACTTGTTGTGGCTCCCTTCTTCATTCCTGCACCAGCTGTCAGGGCTGGTTTCCTCTGAACATATCACAACACGCACAAATAAACCTTGTCATTCTGAAATGCTGGCACTAGTGACCGGCCTCCCCAGTGTTACGGGTGCACGGTCTCACAGGAAGTTGTACACGGCGTACGCAAGGACCCACGCAAACAGACACACACTCTGAACAAACAGTGTGAGGCTTTCTCTGACCTTTCTGTCATCGGCCCGCTGTGTTAGATTGATGAACAGGACTGAAGTTTGACATGCAGAGGACAGGTATATTTTACAGTAATGACTGGAATAGGAGAGCAGGAAAAAAAGACTGTATTGACTGGAATATGTCAGCAGGGATATGATGCAAGAGACATGAAGGAAAACAATTGTGCAGGGATTAAATTCACAGTAAAATACCAGTATTTGTTATCTAGGCAAGAATGTGAATAATAATGCAATTTGACAATAAGAAAAATCCACTGAAAAACAGAAAAACCCAGCTTAAGTACAATATTTTAATCAATACAAGTAAGGTGAACTTTAAAGGGTAATGCAAAATGTACTTGGATCATCTACAGTATAACAGCATTAACTTGTTTCAAAATGGCAGATAATAACATGACATTAAGAACATTTAAAAATACATATTACACATGATTCACAAATGTTAGATATAATTACAGAAGAAATAATAACAGATATGAGAAAATTATACAACCTTAATAAAGAATGCCTTGTCATAATTAATCTAATTATCGATAGACCAGATTCTCAATGTTGCACAATTCTGGTAACGATCAAAACAAATCTTAGGTTTTCTAGAAATCCTGGCAGGAATATTAGAGGAATGAAGAGGTAATGAGGAATCATCCAACCATAAAAAAGTTTTGGGGAAAGTTACAGACGTGTTGCACACCTGGTTTAGTTAAAGTATTTGACAATGTTACACAGAGCATGGGTGTTCCTTTGGTAGTTAATAATGTGTGTTTTTTTTTAAGGCATGTGGTAATGGGTTGTACTTTTTCCATAATTTCTAACTTTGTCTTATCACAACTAGCCAGTAGGTTCAGGAGGGATCTGCGGACACAACTGCGGAAAGGAGAGTGCACTCTCCAGCTAACAGCCAATTCATTGAGCTTGCAAGCATACAACTACAACCAAACGTTTCTAGAAAGTGAGAAGTTAAGGCAACACTGCCCAGTACAGTGCTCAGCTCAGAGTCCTGGGTCCAGTCCTAGGTGCAATAACGCAGTTGAAATGTGACTGTCTTTTAAATATGCATTTGTAAATAAAACATCCCTTCAAAATATAAATTATCATGCAATTATTCATTATTAAATAATTGATTATTTCACATGACAAAAACTGACAATGAGGTATATGTGCCAACAGCATAACACAAAACAGGTGTTACGTGAATATCAAAGTGTTGTCAACCTTGCAGGTTAGTCCAGCATTACAATACAGTAAATTACTTTAACACTAAAACACCTGTAGTCATTCGAGTCCGCTTATTTATGATGGCTCATTCTAGCAGTATAATAATTTGTTTTTATACATGCAATAGATTTTTTTTTTATTTGGTTGTGTTACATGATTTCTTGTAATTGTTTTCGCTCTGTATTAAGGCATGATAAATGTATTTATAGATCGGATTTTAAATAAAACATCAGTTCAAATGATAGTGGTTTCCGTGAACCAAGTCTTTCTGAAAACTTGAATTGTTGATTCCCTCTGGAAAAAGAATGAAATGGAAACTGTTTGATTTCTCCCTAAATACAGTTGTGCTCAAAAGTTCACATACCCCTGGATAATTGGTAATAGATTTTTGTCGTCATGGAGTAGTGGAAGAGGACTATTGACACTGTGCCCAATTTGTACATTTTCACTTTTGTTGCCAGTGGTTTAGACCTTAATGGCTGTGTGTTGAGTTATTTTGAGGGGACAGCAAATTTACACTGTTATACAAGCTGTACACTCACTACTTTACATTGTAGCAAAGTGCCATTTCTTCAGTGTTGTCACATGAAAAGTTATAATAAAATATTTACAAAAATGTGAGGGGTGTACTCACTTTTGTGAGATACTGTATATCATAAAAATACTACAAAATATTATAGTTTCCTAATGAAAAAAATAAATAAATGAAATAAAATAAATGATTGGACAGTGCAGCAGTGAAATGCATTTTAATAATATAGAGGCTGCAAGCAGTGCACTGTACTGGAAGTGTTTTGGAAGTGTACAGTACACAGGTGGGAAGGTAGGTAGTAGAAGAACTATCAGATGTTTATTTCACACTACTTTGGTTAAGTTTACTTCACACTACTGTACATGATAAAGATATAGGCATAGAATCAGACAATATACAGGATAATATATCAATAGGGTAAGTAGATCTAATCGTTGACGTGGATAGAATTCTATGAAATTCTCTGATTGTAAAAATAAATGTATGCATCCACATGATGCCAAAGTAAGTACACAAATAGATCCCAATTTCAAAAGGAAATTGAATCTACTTTCACAAAATTGGCACCATTCCACAAAACTGAAAGCAGACTAATCTGCCCTGTGTGCTGCATCGCAACACCATTACATTTTCCTGTAGAATCTCAAAATCCTCTTTAAGATGGGGAAGCTAGGTGATTGGATTGTGTCCCTCTGTGAACAAGAGAAAGCAGTTATGCTTTGATTCTATACAATTATTGTTATTATTTTAAATCTCTAAATCCACCTATAAACATAATATGGAGATGCTACTACTGCAAATACCAAACTCTTCTGTATCATTGTCCATACAGTGTGGGAGAGTTTGAGAAAGCAAATTCATTATTTGTACTTAGAGTCAGTAAAATCTAAATAGGCAACCACCAAAAAACCGAATAGTATGAAACAAGACTAAGACAGCACAGTTTTAAAAATAGCAGATATGTTTCAATTTTAAATTAGGTTTTAGTCTTTGGGATTTCTAGTGTTGTGAAATAATCCATTTATAGTATTCTGTCCTCCATAGAATAGGTAATTACCAGTGATGGCATGGTTAAACGGTCTGACTGTATGTTTCGATAAAAACAAACTCTGCCATATCTTGATGAGTAAATGGTTCTTTATTTTAAAGGTATTTGTGAACTACTATCTGTCCTAGCTGCATTTGAAGGGTGCAATTTAAAGTAATCTTTTATTTTGACATACTGATCATTATGTCTCAGTCCCTGGTGCCACCTACTGTACACACAAATGCAGGCACACACACACACACACACCAATGAGGTGTCAGGTGTGACCTCTGAACCAGTAGTGAGAGCCGGTAGAAGATGGGTGATCCATCATGGCCGCTGTGGCTGTCAGAGCAGCCGCTTGGCTCGAGCTGCCAATCACTGTGGCCGTGGCGTGTGTGTGTTGTGCTGGGGGGGGTACTGATGCTTAGATGCAATCATGTCAATGTGAGTGTGAACGTTCACTTGGGGGCAGGAGACCTGATCTGACAGGATGGACAGCCAGAGTCCAGAGGACGCCAGGACACTTCACCACAGGGATTAGTTTAACAAGGCATCATGTACATACAGTATCATCTGGTTCAGCATGATTTCAATAGCAGCACTGCGAAAATATTACAATACATTTACTTAACGACTCACGTAAGAGCCTTTTTCAGTTTGTCTCCATCGTTCATCAGAGCTGATCGTTGCGGATGAAACGGTTGCCCTCCGAATGCTTTCCGTAATAGATGTAACGACACTTGGCAAACACACCTGAACATAGAAGGAACATAAGAATAATATTAAAACACTTGAGGAAGTAACACAGAGTGTTTCAGTGCTTTGGCTCACATGTTCTGCTGCCATGTGGATACAACCCAGCTGGCCTGCTACATCAGCCCAGTCGGGCCTTTGGATTTACCACTTTCTCTTTGGTACCAGTCATGTGCAAAATGCCCTACATATTTACCTGTGTATAGATTATCTCTAATGTGTATAACCATCACGCCATGATGCTTACTTATTGTATTGGCCCTTATTCAGTATAAACCACAATAATCAAACAGTGAACATTGAAAATGTAGATGTTTGTTGAGCAAACCTGAAATAGTGTTCACTGCTGTACATCCAGATGTTGAAACGCACAGGCTGTTATATCAATAAGACATGCATTCCGGTGAAAACTGTGGTGGTATTATCTGTAATTATCTGTTATCTCATGGATGAGGTGTTTGTGGTGTGAGTGTCTATGAAAACCATATCCTTCTCAAGTGGAGGAACAGCGGGGAAAGCAGCATTTGGCCTCAGGGCGAAGTCTAGACAGGAACAAGTTCACAGCCCCTGCGCCCCCCCTTCCCGACACACACACACATACAAACATGCAGGGAGAGCACCAATGACAGAGAAAGGACAATTATTAGTGCGATCAATGAGTGTGATTGTGTGCGTGTGGTAGCACCATCATTACAGAGACTGGTGCTGCACCTGGGTGATGTCCAAAATAATCTCCAGTGATAATGGAATGGTTGTGTTTTGCACTATTTCTTACCTGCCACTGTTGTGATTGGATGTGATTTTCATCTATTGATCCCCCCCACCCAGGTCTGTTGTCGAAATTGGAACGCTGCTTTTCCGTGCGAGACATGCAGTGGGGGAGGAGGGATTTGTTTTAAATTAACGCTAATGTTGTTGTAATTGACGTATCGTCCAGGCGGGGACACATTTCGTGACAGAGAGGTTGTACCCATATTCGTGTCTGCGTGTGCCAGCGTGTGTGCGTGAAAAGCATGTTTCAATAAAATGTGTTCGGATCATCTATAACCCATGTCCTTATCTCTGTTATTTATTAGAGCCTTCACTACAAAATTCAACCAATATCAAAAAGACCTTTGGCCTAAACAATGCATTTGAAATTCTTCATTAATATTATACAAACTGTATAGACACAATCAAAGCAATCTGTACTGTACAAAGGGATTTTGTACTTTATGGACCGAGGTGAACTCTGACCTATAAGCAAAATGTTAATATTGGTTTGGTTAATCATCATTGAGATTGAAGGATTGTAGCTTTGTGACAGAACTTACTTATAAAGCACCAACTCTCTCTATTGTGGTCCAGCCCTGCCTCCGGCAAACATTTTCTCCTGCAGCGTGGGTTCAAATCCGTCCCACTGGCCTTTTAGCTTCCCAAATCATAAAACGATAACAGCTAGCTTTAGCCACTGTCCTGTGGCCTGGCTGAGGACGGCTGTGCTGTCCTGCTCTCCGTCTGGTGTCACAGCGCTCAGTAATGTGCCAACTGATGAACAGCGCTGTGCTGGAGCTAGCTAGGTGTCACCCCTCAGCAAATGAGCCAAGGACAAGAGGCATTAGGGCTGTCAACGGCCATGCGACAGCAGGAAAGACACATTCTCTGATCTCAGCACGCTTCCTAAATAGACTTTAAGAGCTTAAGTGACCAGAAGGGGCAGAAGAGGATGTTCTAACATGCGGATGATACAGTTGTATTCTATTCTGAAGAGGGGGGGGGGGTTGTCGGATACGTTTGGGGGGAGGGTGCTCAGAGCCATACAGCCAATCACATAATGGGAGCAGACATTGTCAGGGCTGGAGAGAGACAGGGACCAGGATGTCACATGGTGACAGGAAGCAGAGATTGGGACAGAGATACTGGTGCCATATTAGTGCCAGGCATATTCCAACGCCAGCCTCTATCCTAACCAAACCTGACACACCACCGCTCGCTAACTCTCTCTTCAAAGCTGCCCCACTAATACACACACTGTCACACACACAGATAGATACAAACTTGAAGTTCCACACACACATTGGTAGCGGTGATGTGAGCTGAATGCGGCAGCAAGGCAGACAGGCAGTGCCGTGTTGTTCCAGGCTGTGGAGAGCAACAGCACTGAGGCCTGAGGACAAGCTCAGTCAATCTAAATCTGGACTTTCTAGTGGAGCGCCGCTCATTCCCCGCACAGCCTAGCTACTTGAGGTGATCCAAACACTCAAGTGTGAGGAGCTGTCACCTCCAATATCATCCTAGACCAGCTCCATGCCTGCCTGCCTAACTCACACCCGGTGTGTGTGTGTGTGCGTGGACTCAGGATGACTCTGGCAGCCAGGGGAAATGAATTCCAGCTGCAGACACTTTGCCTGGGGATACAGGTGTCACAGTGGGAGACTGGGCTCCACAGCGCCTGTGATTAGAGGAGTGCTGGGGCTATCACAGCATACCTAGTACACAGAGATATAGCCCAGTATGTACCACACACTGACCTATGGCTGCCACTACAGCACTGGAGAGACATGGAGACCGCTGCCAGTCAGAGGCTACCTACAGCAGCATAGGGCACTTGACAGTAGACTAATAGCTACATACATGTTAGAATAGGGCAGTAGGGTAATAGCCACCTACATGTTAGAGTAGGGCAGTAGGGTAATAGCCACATA
>JACXGM010023254.1:0-16306 GCA_016801145.1 Umbra pygmaea
CACACACACACACACACACACACACACACACACACACACACACACACACACACACACACACACACACACACACACACACACACACACACACACACACACACACACACACACACACACACACACACACCCACTCTCTGTCTTGCCCTCAGAATGTCATAGAGCTGACAGGGTGTTTTATAGTACAAGCAAAAACCACACGGAAGTCAATTTAATTCAGCATGTTTCATAGCGGCCCACCCAAGGATTCTTGGGAGATGCTTCCCGTGAAGTGATTGGTGGAGTTTTTTCACGTAGGCATACATGACAGCGCTTACCGCTATGTTTAACATGTCAAGGTCCTTCAGTGTAGACCTGTTTTGATCGGTATGTGAATTCCTACAGTGAAATTCCTGCAGGTGAGTGAGGAGACCTTGCAAGCTGATAATCTTTGTATATAGACCAAGTAAGAGCAGAAGTCTTGGGGTCTCCCTGTCATTCTGGAATATATGAAAGAGCCATACATGCATAGAGAGAGAGTGTGTGGGGGGGATGTGAAGCATCTCAATCGTCTTAGTGTGCAGCCAGGCAGGAAATGATATTTCAATCAGGAGAGTAAAGTACTTTCCCTGAAAGGTCCCATTGATAACCAGCGCTTGGAAAATAATCTCCCCCTTGGAATTGATTACTCCCAATGTGTAATAAAGCAAAGGTAGAACAATAAACAGGTTTGACTGAGGACTTTTGTGTCTTGGCTCCACATAGGGCCAGCTCTAGACTTACGGGGGTCCAGGCGAAATTAGATTTTCCACACCCAGCTTGCTACTGTATTTATGTTGGAGTGTAAAAAAATCACATAAAAGATACACTGACATTTGATTAGGGAGAGATCAGTTTTGTATGACATGGGGTATACTGGGAATAAAGCACCCCATCGCTGAAAATACGACATTTGTTGACCCTCCGCCAAGCAGATAATTCTTTCTCATAACCCTCCCCCAGCGTTTGACAAAAAAAACCTAACCCTCCCCATTCAAAATACAGATTAAAATGTAGATTGCTGGTGATGATTCCTGCTGAACGTCTGTGGGTTATCAAATGGACGGACGGCTGTCGGATGTAGTGATTTGTGCCCATCGTCTCTGGTTGCGCATGTGACTTCCAACATCCACAAGCTGTGAAAGTGCTACTCCTATTCATTTTCAAAGCAGGACTCATAGCATTATGCAATATTAAACCTTTCTGTGATCTAGTGGTACTATTTTGTCAAGGTGCAGTATTGGGTATGGCATTTTCCTGGACCCAGGTTCGATTACCCTCTTCAACTTTTTCGCTTGTCTCTCTCAGCAATATTTATCCTCTCCACTGTTATTAGCTTCCATCAAGCTACAAGTATTCACTCATTTTAGTTTCAGCTGAACAATTTCGTTGTTTAAATGATGCAGAGATTTACTATGTTCAACAAGTCATGTAATTCCAAATGGACGATTTCCCTCCATGTCTCATTATATTTTTAACTTTAAATATTTGCCTTTACCTGATAGTTAAATACAATCAAATAGTGTCCCTGATCTGAACGAGTCCCTTATTGGAAAGCGAGGACAAACCCAAAAGTGTTTTGGCTTTTCAGGACCGGAATAGAATAACTATTATTAAAATGTGCACCATTAAACAAAACATTAAGCAATAAAGACAAATTGAAATGATGCAGTTTGCACATTGAAATAACAATGACAAGAATAGTAAATAGTAGGCTCACAGTAAAATACTTGTAATATTTCACCAAACTGATAATAATGAAGAAGTAAAAAAACATTCACATTGAAAAACAAACCCTCCGCTCCCACCATGCTGAAAAACATTTTAGTTCCGTCCGGATAACTAAATTATGTTAAGCATATGTTTGCATTATCTGTTCTGGGCAGTCATTACATTTTTCAGTAATTACGTACATGGAGCGATTTAGGAATATAATGCATTCTTATTAAATGACTACACCATTCAAGGATCACAGAAACACTGTAAATATTGAGATTGAACACTTTCAATCTCACGGCAGTTATCAATATCGGATAAGTGGCCAACACATTAGAAACTAGCTAAACATCAATATTTGGATGGCACCTGGCATTAAGCTAGTAAACATTTAATGCATCAATAATCAATTAGTGCATTACAATGCAACAGTGGCCTATTTATTCATTAGATTATACATTTTGATAATAATGTCAGCCATTGCACAGCATACAATATAGATTGCTTTGTGAATAGTCATAATATTATTAGATAGAGCTACTGATCATCAGAAGCTACCTTGCCTAGAATAGATGGACTGTGCTGTTTATAGTTTAACAGTGCTCTGCAAATGTCACATGCAAAACAAAGATGCTTCCAAAAATAACAAAATGAAGAGTTCCTAAATATAAAAGTTTAGTTTGCTTTTATTTTACCAGGCAAGTTGACTGAGAAACGGCCTGTGGAGAAGGGGGGGGGGTGAGCGGAGAATGAAGGAGTCAATTGAGAGATGGATGATTAGGTTGCAATGATGGTATGAGGCCAGATTGGAAATGTGTCCAGGACACCAGGGTTAACACCCCTACTCTTACGAATAGTGCCATGGGATCTTTAGTGACCACAGAGAGTCAGGACACCCGTTTAATGTGCCATTCGAAAGAGAGCACCCTATGCAGGGCAGATGTCCTCATCACTGCTCTGGGGCATTGGGAATGATCTCTAGATTAGAGGAAAGATTGCCCCCTACTGGCCCTCCAACACCACTTCCAGCAGCACCAGTCTCCCATCCAGGGACTAATCAGGCCCAACCCTGTTTAGCTTTAGAAGCAAACCAGCAGTGGAATACATGGTGCTATGCTGCTGGCAGTAGTAAGACTATATACCGTAGATGGCTATTAAATAAACACAAAATGGTCACATGCCATACCCTCATTTTTTAGTCTGGTTGTCCTTCGCCCAGTTTTGTTCTATGCCTATTTCTGTTTTTGGCGATCAGTTTTGTTGTATGCACTGATAATGTCACTGATCAATTGGGGCAGCAAGGTAGCCTACTGGTTAGGGCATCTACTGGGAACCCATGAAGGCCCTGGTTCGATTCCCTCCAACCGCAAAGGTGCAGCAACTGTCATTCTGTCTGTGAGTGTGACAGTTAACCCTAATTGCTCCCAGGTCATTGCTGGAAATAAGAATTGGTTGTCAGTTGGTTGTACTTACCTGGTTAAATTACGTTAAAATAAAAAAAAACATTGCGCTTGGATGTTTGTTTTAAAATGCACTGGCCTATATACCTACAAAGTAATTTCATCTTAATTATTGTTACTTTCAAAATGCTAATTATTCTCTGTAACATTGCATATTTTGGCAAATTAATGTATGGAAAACTAAGAAGTGTTCTTATCTACTGACAGAGTAATGTAGAAGACAAAAAATACACAATTATAATTAGAATAAAAATAATCTAGGGTACCTAAGATCTTACAAAGTACTGTCGGAATTAGCAATGTTAGCAATTGTTAGCTAGCTAGCTGCCTGTCTATTGACGTTTAGTATTTTGGTTAGTGCAGTAGCCATATGTAATTTACCTGTCAGTGAAATTATGCAGCAAATCTCACCTCATGCTTATTTCAAGGGATTGGGGTAAACAAAAATACAGTATCTCACAAAAGTGAGTACACTGCTCACATTTTTGTAAATATATGATTATAACTTTTCACATGACAACACTGAAGAAATGAAACTTTGCTACAATGTAATCTGTATGTATATAAATATATTTGCTTTTCCATTGTATATAGTTTGAGTACTCTCTGTAACTTTGTGTTGGTTTATACTGTCCTTCAATTGCCCAGGTCGTCACTGCAAGTGAGAATTTCTTCTCAGTCTGCTTACCAGGTGAAATAAAAATAAAATAAAGGAACACATTTAGAAAACTTGCTGTTGTTTCACAATATAATTATGTTTAGAGTACACTGTTCTGTATGTTCTAACCCAGTGAGTTTTAGAAGGCATTACAGCTGTGGTAATATGATATTAGTGTTTGCATGTGTTTCTGCACTACAGAGAATATGCTAAACACTGTTAATAGACACACTATGCATTTGAAATGATACCAGCTAGAATCTCACAACAGGGAATCACCTCACTGATTAATATGAATATGAATGACCCCATCCCCCAATTTGGAGGATAGTCTCTCTGTCTCTTTTGTTCTTTCTCTCTTTCCGTCTCCATTTCTGTCCATCTCATCCTTCTCCCTGTCTTTGTATTTATAGTTCAGTTTGGGTTATGTGAAGCCAGAATGGAGATATTGATTTTTCTCTCAGTTCACCTGAGAAGTTGACAGGCCCAATCTAACATCAGGGCGGGGGGGGGGTGGGAAGACAGAGGAGAAGAGTGACGGTTGCCGTGTGCCTGAATGAAATGACAGAATCACTGCCAAGAGGAAAAAACATGAGAAAGAAAGTATTCTGAAAGCACACAGAATTTATCCTCGCGAAAAAGTAATGTATTTATATGTCAACTATTTTAACTGCTTAATTTGAAGTGCCTACAAGTCCAAGTCTGTTGGAAACTGCTCCTTCTTTTACTTTCCAATTTTTTGTGGCTGTCTGTCCTGTTCATTAGAAACAAGTCAAGTTATTCTGAGACTGGGGCCATCTGGATATGACTGTCACTTTGATGTGGCGTCTGTTCCACTCATGACTACTCAGTTTCCAGGTGACTCGGAAAAACCAGGAACCAGAGTATGGTTTGCTCAAGGACACTAGGAAATCTGCAAACTGACGGTTGAGATGCAGACATTAATATATTTAAGCAATAAGAACGTGGGGTTGTGTCCAGTGTTCCACGGCTAAGAGCACTTCATATGTATGACGCATCGCGGAGTTCCTGGATACAGCACTTAGTCTTGGTATATTGGCAATATACCACAAACCCCTTAGATGCTTTATTGCTATTTTAATCCAGTTACTAACCATTAGACAAGTGGAAATGTATGTGATGTTAATATCTGTGGTATACAGTTTCATGTACTGTAGCTTTCACACAATTTGCATTGCAGATTGAAACCAACTGCACATTATTGTTTAAAGTAACTATTAATAGTGAATCTGACAGCACTTACAGCACATCAATTCACCATTGATATTCACAATTTTAACACATTTACATTTTAGTTTAGTTTGAAACCATCTGCTTTATTTAGTTGTTTACAGTAAATATGTAGTAATAGTGTCAATGACAAACCTTTAATCAGACGTTGATCTTCACAATATTTAAACGTATACTTTTAGTTTGTAATTACGGTGTCTCTGTGGTCTTTATTCCTCTCTACATTCATGCTTGCTCTTTGCCTCTTGGGCTGTGTTTCCATGTCTTCCTGACTGACCAAAGGTTCTGCCAGAATATCCAGCTCTTCGGGCATGTTATTTTTGCTAGGTCTTAATATTATATAATGATAAAAGTATTTTTGTTTCGTAATTCACTTTTTTACCTTGTATTCCACTTACACAGAGATTCTGCTTGCGTAGTTGATATTTGACACAATTGCCTACTGTACTGCCAGGACCAAGACAGCCCACAGTGAACTTAACTTCCGTCAGTAAATTATATAGGAGCTCTCATCCTGGGATTTCAAAGAGAAGGTTGCACAGTGGAGAGCGGAGGCCTGTTTGATTGAAACACATGTCTAGACCACAAAGCATTATTGCCATGCCATCTCCAAGGATACATGACTGATTAACGACCCTTGCGTCCTTGCGGGTGTACTAGACAAGGCTATGGCTAGCCAATAAGGGTACCCATTGTCTGGTGACGAGCATAAAGGAGTACTTTATGAGTTGAGAGGTGGGGTGGAGGGAGGCAAGGAAGAAAGATGGAGGGGAGAATATGTGAGAGAGAGAAAGAGAGAGCAATCCCAGAATGTGTTTTTCGTCCAAGCGACGGGAACTACAGTATACCTACGCGGGCATACAATCAGGCACTTCACAGGACAGACCAGACTGGGTTCTCGCTCGCCTCTGGATGACTGGGGGCAGGGGGGGAATGTAGCTGTTTCCCACAGCCTTGGCGTAAGGGATCAGGGGACCCAGCTATATTTAGGATGAATAAATCCACTTCAGTCTGTTTGTGGGATGTGTCTGTCATGGGCCACAGTGGTTGGGGCTGGGAAGCCATGTTTGGATGGGGAGAAAAATAGAGACAAGAACACATGAAGAGTTAGAAAGATAGAGAAGATGCTGTTAGCCTGAGCTCTGAGCTGCTGGTGGAGCTGCCGGCTGCGGTAGGCAGCAGTAACCTGACATGTGACCCTAGTTTCTTACACAAACTTTCTAGGCTAGCAGCGCTTCGTTTGTGTGTCTCCTAGAGTTCTGTGTGACTGCTTTGTGTTTTCTCTGTGTCGAGGTTTGGAGTCCTTGTCAAGAGTCCTTGTGTTTTTGTGCACACGTGGGTGTATGACTGCATAGCAGAGAGAATGATTGTCTTCTCTACACCCCGTATAAACTAACTGGTTTCGAAACCGGAATGCTGATTGGCCGATAGTCTGGTACATTTGTGCTCAAAAGTTTGCTTATCCCTGGAGAATTGGTAATAGATGTACCATTTTGAAAGATTTGTTTTTTCTATTATGGGATTCATTGTCAACTTCACCTTTTTCTACTGTAACCACTAGAGGGTAAACTTGGCCTTGTGCTTAGGGTCATTGTCATGCTGGAATGTCCAAAAGTGTCCCCTGTGCAGCTTTTGTTCAGACGAATTCAAACTTTCTGCCATCCTATAACATGCTCCATTAATCTTGCAATCAATTTTCACATGGTTTCCCGTGCCTTTAGAGCTCATACACCCCCAAAACATCAGTGAGCTACCACCATGCTTCACAGTGGGAATGGTTTTCTTTTCACTATAGGTCCCTTAATTGACCCCTCTCTAAACGTAGCACTTATGGTTGTGACCTTGTTGTTGAAAAAGGAGCATCATATGAAATAATGCTAAAATAAAAACGTGGAAAGATCATGTGAAGTCTCACGTGGGTAGTTGTAGCTGGTGTTGCAATGTTTCACGCAAGAGTTTACGTCAGCTAAGATTAGATTATTTTGACTGATATATTGAATGAAACCCCTTGTTATTATTTGAATAGATATTTCCATGAGCCATTTCCAAGTGGCTAAGTTATCATGCTTTGCATTGGATTTAAAACTTCATGACATTTACTCCTATGGAGTCTGTTCATTCGCATTCGACGATCGACACTTTGACTGGCAAAATGGGAGCCACCAGAAAGAAGGTGAGTTGTACAAAACGTTTATTTTTAGTAAACTCTGTGTACACAAACAATGTTATCAATGCTCAAGTTCATGTGTACAGCCTCTGGTGATACTTCAAGCAAAGTTTCATGTTGTGTGGCTTCTTAGTGTTTTAAAAATAGCGATTTTGATGCTATCATAATAGTGCCCCATCACTCCCGTTGAAAAGGCGATTTGACCGAAACCAAAAATAAGGCAAATCTTAAGTCCTAATTATGCTTTTAAACGAAAGTTTGACTCGAGTACATAAAAACAATGTAGGTTGCATTTTGGCGAGCGTTTCGCTTTTAGTAATGGTAAAATAATGTAAAAAATATATATAAACTGTGTAAAAGCCTTAGGTGCATGTAAACGGAGTCAGTAAACTGAAGATGCTACAAATGGCACAGTTGTCACGTGCAACATCCTCACCAGTACTTTGGTCATCATTCGCTCCGGTTAATGTGTTACTGTTTCAGCTCCGGTTAATTTGTTACTGTTTCTGGTGGACTTTCTTTTACAAAATTCAAATAATTCTTGCTTTTCTTTGGCAAAGACATTTTTTTTTTATTGCTTGTTTGTACTGACACACAAATGTAGAAGATAGCTATAGTGCCTAAAACCTTTGCACAGCACTGTATGAACCTGCTTCAAGGTTGTGCGTTCAGAGATGCTCTTCTGCATGCATTGGTAGTAATGAATGGATATTTGAGTTACTGTTGCTTTTCTATCAGCTCGAACCAGTCTGGCAATTCTCCTCTGACCTCTGCCATCAACAAGGCATTTTTGCCCAGAGAAATGTTGCTCACTACATATTTTCTATTTTTCAGACCATTTTAAAGATGGAAATACAGGAAAATACCCAATAGATCAACACTTTCTGAAATACTCATACCAGCCCGTCTGGCACCAACAACCATGCCACGTTCAAAGTCACTTAAATCTCCTTTCTTCCCCATTCTGATTCTGGGTTTGCACTTCAGCAGATTGCCTTGACCATGTCTAAATGCCTAAATGCATTGACTTGCTGACATGTGATTGGCGGATTAGATATTTGCATTAATGAGCAGCCGAACAGGTGTACCTAATGAAGTGGCATGGTGTGTGTATGTATACATATAGTTTCGGTTTGCATCCTGAATGCTGATTGGCTGATAGCCTTGGTATATTAAATCATAAAACCCCAGTTATGACATCACGTAGCTTGTTAATGCTCTAACTGCATTGGTTTATAAGAGCAATGTATGCATCCCGGGGGATTGTGATATATTGCTTATATAGCATGTCTAAGCACTGTGTCAGGGCACTCTGTGATGTGTCGTGCCTAAGATCAGCCAGTCTGTTAAATAATCCGATTTTCTTCACTTACTTTCAGGGTTACGATAGGATTAATTTACTCACAACAGACTTTAAAATAAAAATATATTCCATGGGTTGGGATCAAAACTGTATTCTTTCAATGCATCCTGAAATCGCGAGCTGCATTAAAAAATTATAGAGATCAGTCTGTATGGAATTGGCTTACAATTGAGTCAGGTAGCTTTTACACAGTCCAGTCAGTGTCGTTTGAGGAACTATGACTTCTAGTTTTAGGTTGTGACGAGGATGAAAGTGCACAGAAATACATTTGAAAAACAATGGCTTGTTCCTTGCTGGTTTGATAGATCTTGATTCCTCACACTACCAGACTGATTTCCATGTAGCGTTTGAAATAAGCTCTCAGGTTCAGGTTGCATTGTGAGGCTATCCAAACTAAACAAAAGAAAAAGTTTACTTCTACCTGCTACGATCTGGATTCAAAAACAATGATTCACTGGGATTTTAGGCAACACTTCTTCAATCATTATTGGGTGAAATATAAATATATTTTTGGTTTCATGCAATATCTTACATTTACAACAAAATGCAGGTCATTGGTCAGCAATTCATTTGGAAACAATATTTTGAAGCAATAGAGGTTTTGTGGCCAAAAGGTTTTGCACACTGTAGGCCTGTTTAAAATAATTTGTAGGCCTACATTTAAACCCAGGTCAAACAATATTGTAAAACCAGATGAAACAATGTCATAGGCCTGAGTTAGAACTATGTTTAAAAAGGGATCAAGGCATTAATATCTTGTTTGCAAACCTATATGTGCAAAATAAATGAACAAGGGTCCCCTTGAATTCTTCGGCAGTAACACCTGCAGTATTCATGTCTTTCTTATCCACACTCCAGTCCCTCTAACAGTTTTAATCTGGGTTTCTATTCCCAATGATTTATGCCAGTGCGATACCTCTTTCCTGAATCTGTTTACCTTGTTATCAGAAGATATGTGGCTGCTGATAGATTTTCTGTTAGCTTCCTGGATAGCTGGCTCTGTCTTTGTTACCCTCTGCCCATTTTTCTTTCTGCTTTCTGTTTGTTTTTCTTTCACTACCTCTCTCTCTTTAAATTCAATGCCCTCTCAACTGATGGGTTTTGCAATACAAATCTTTGAAATGTTTTACTCCTAAAGAGTGGGACTTAATTTGCTGCACACATGTTTTACTTTATAGTGAATTATAAATGGCCATTGATTCTGACTTATAAACGCCTCAGGAAGTTTCCTAAACATCTCAACCCAAAATATATATGCTTGTTTTACTTCAATGTTCGTCCAGCATTGTAAAAGCGAGATAACATTCCCTGTTTCATGTAGATGTTCTATGCCGGATTACAAGATACAGTTTGGGATTAAATAGGCTAATACTATGTGATTTTCCAACTTTTCCAATGTAAACATAAAGGACTTTTTCATAAATTGTCTGATGCAGCTGCACCTTGACAGTATCCTGTCCTCCTGCGCTGTTGAAGTACCATTGGTTAGCCAGCCACAATGTGTAGTATCATGGCTGCTCTTCATTCCATCAGCCAACTCTCCGTTAGTGTTAATGAACAACGGTTCAGTAAACAGCAGCCCTGTCCATCTGTCCATTGCTTCTTATCGCTATCTGTTCAGCTGGAAAGGCCCTGAACCTGGCTACGCACACCGTGGTTCACACCATTAATTAGATCCCAGCTGTCTCTCTCTCACTCACTGTCTCTTGTTTCTGTCTCTCTGCTTCTATGTTGTTTTTTTGCTCTTAATGGACAGCGAGTTTCCAACTTATCCGTGCCTCACTTCTTCTTCTCCAGGTCAAATGCATTAGCTTACACACAGCTAGGAGCTAGGGAGGTTTTCGGGATAGTGGTCTCATGAGGATTTGTGTGTGTCCGTCTGTGTGTGTGTGATGTATTGCTGGTGCTCATCCCAATTACCCAGCCAATCTTTCTATTAGAGATTATCCCATTTCACCCCCTCTTATGTATCTTTGGCTTTCCCTCTCAATTGGATTACATCTTCCTCAATAGTCAGGCCAAGCTGTGAGGAAAAGGCCTTCAGTTCTGATACAAAAACCCTTTTTGATATGATACAATGAACAGGACACTGGCGTGATGCTTGTTTTGACATTTGTTAGCACAATCTACCAGCCTGACCAGTGGAACTGAATATAAGAACCGTTATGTTAGCATGCTCTACCAGCCTGACCACTGGAACTGAATGTCAGAACTGTTAAGTTGGCACGCACTACCAGCCTGACCAGTGGAACCATTATGTTAGCACATTCTACCAGCCTGACCACTGGAACTGAATGTCAGAACCGTTATGTTAGCACGATCTACCAGCCTGACCAGTGGAATTGAATATCAGAACCATTATGTTAACACTCTCTACCTGCCTGATCAGTGGAACTGAATATCAGAACCGTTATTTTAGCATGCTCTACCAGCTTGACCAGTGGAATTGAATATCAGAACTATTATGTTACCACTCTCTACCGGCCTGACCAAAGATCTGAACATCATAACCATTATGTTAGCACGCACTACCAGCCTGACCTGTGAAACTGTATATCAGAACTGTTATGTTAGCACACTCTACCAGCTTGACCAAAGAACTGAACATCAGAACCGTTATGTTAGCATGCACTACCAGCCTGACCAGTGGAATTGAATTTCAGAACCATTATGTTAGAATGCTCTACAAGCCTGACCAGTGAAACTGAATATCAGAACCTTTATGTTAGCACACTCTACCAGCGTGACCAAAGAACTGAACATCAGAACCGTTATATTAGCACGCACTACCAGCCTGACCTGTGGAATTGATTTTCAGAACCATTATGTTAGCATGCTCTACCAGCCTGACCAGTGGAACTGAATGTAAGGTTGCAAGATCAGGATGATCATATTACACTCTGGCAACTTTTAGTTTGAACTTTATTATTTACTGTGTAATACAATAGAACTGAAATAAACCTGATTTTATACAGAAAAAATCACCCGTGGTCAGGTTCCAGTAACTACCTACTCCCGTTTTTCCTCCACGCCCTTTCATGTGTGGACTGTCCACTCCCACTACCTCCTCTGAGTTGTAGTCAGGCCACGTGGCTCAAGGCTTGTCCTGGCTCTAAGCATGGAAACTCTGAAAATGTTACTGGAGCGCTAGTCTAATTTAGGTACCGTTAGTGGGCTGAAGAATCTCCCTCTCTCTGGACTATTGTAAGTTGTCTGGCCTACTTTCCTACCTTTAACTGGAGCAGAAAGCTGCATTTGGTAACCTGAAGCCACGTTGCCTGTGTGCTGGAGGCGTTTGATGTGGTTGTTCTCAATCAAGGATAGAGTTAGAGGGCACAATGGTCAGGAAAATGGTGGGCGTGTTTCTGGAAAGTTCCATCAAAGCTTTCAGAGCTTAATGCAACATTTACTCATTTATTTCTCTAAATTTTTCTGGATGAAATCTGAGATGAGATGCATCGCATGGTTTTCAAGAGTGTCCAAATGTGAAAAGTAAAATAAACATACCTAGTAAGACGAATAGCATAGCTTCTTCTACTACTACTCATACCACTACTAAACCAAGACTATATGCTTGAAAAATCTGTTGATTGCTGACAGAATGCCGGCTTCACACAGCAAGCCACAGCAAGGGGAGGCACTGTTGTGTAAGTGATCCACTTTTGTGCTGCTAATGAACTGGTTACTGAGCATTTAGATGCATACAATCCCATATTATTCATGATACTCATCCCATAATATAAATGATTCACCACATTTCCTGCCATTGTGTTTCTGCCAGATGGCTCAATGGTTATGGTGTCAGACTGGGTTGATTCCAGACAGTTATATTGTCATTGTGTCCTTGAACAAGGCACTTAAAACTAAATTGCTCCGGTGGGAATGTCCCTGTATTTAATGTAACTCACTTCTCCACTGTACCTATCCTATCACTGAAATGCTGTTTTTATTTTTTTTATTTACGTAATGTACTATTATTAGAAGTGTTGCCTTGGTTTCAATGTAGAAGTTACACACTACTTAATTTAAGCCTTTAAAGAACCCACACCACTTTTTCCCAAGTTTACATTCTTTTAAACCAATAATCAATTTTTTTTAATTGACAGTCCTCTGTGACACTGGAACAACAACAATATACATGGTTAATATGGGTGTGGTTCTGCTCGTGCTTCCAGACAACAAATGTAGATGCAAAGATACATGGTTCTTAGCCATTTTTGCTTGTGGCGTACATATTTTCACATGAAAACCCCCAGCTACTCTTCTGCAACAGCGTCTCTAGATAAGCCTGGCATCTTATCACTCTCCCAGGGAATTAGAGCTCGATTCAGGGAATGAGATTCCCATAACTTCCTGAATCCCTGGAGCCTTGTGGCCTGTTCCAGGCCAAGGTTGGATGCTGGAAGCTGCAAGCGCAGAGCTGGGACTGGGATGCTGGGAGCATCAGAGTGGCACCCACAGAGTTTAGCCTAACAACACACCTTAATCACTGGAGCAGAACGTCACCATTATCTCCAGCAACCCGACTGCATCTGTTGCCTCCATCTTTCCCGCGTGTGTTTTGAAGGCTGTGTCCATTCGGGTAACTGGAGTCACCGAACTGGGTTTGGTCGACATCCAATGCCTAGACACCAATTTATATGGAGGTGCAACTGAGTGATTGTACTTAGAAGGATTGCTAGCCTGCTATCCACTAACCCAGTTCCCCAAGACCAGACATCTGTCTGGAGGAACTCAATACCTGGCGCCACTAATGCTTGTCCCCACTTGATTCCCGTTTAATGCTTAGTTGCATAGTGGCAGTGTCTTTTGTGTTGTGGAGTTGTGGTGGGTTCGTGTAGCCTGTTTCCCCATCTGGTTGTGTCGTTTACCCCTCCTCTGACTACTATGCTCTTTGTCGGAAAGCCATTGCAGCCTGAGATCGTATGTGTTTGTGCTCTCTCTCTCTGTCTTTTATGTTCTGCAGAAGAGGTGTAGTTCAGATTAGCCTGGTCTCAGATCAGTTAAAGGATTTTCCTATTATTCTCTGTCCCTTTGTCTCTTTGTTGTTGTAGAGCTGTAGACGTATAGCCTGATCCAAGAACTGTTTGTGCTGCCTTGCCTAATTCTAAAGAACATTGTCCCGAGAGCACAGATTAGTCTGGGATCAGACTAGGGTTTGTAGGTTTCAGCATTTCTCACCCTACCCTAGTGGATATAAGCTGCAGTAACAGCACAAAAAATGTAAACAGTGATTTAAATGCCTCAGTGACTCCCTGAACGATTCATTGCTTCATTTTTCACATGAACAGAAATTGAGTGAACTTTGTGGAATTTTAGCACTCAGGAATTGTCTGAGGGATTTCACTTGCCCCCATCTGCCATTCATTCTTTCAGGAGAGAGGATTTTAAGGAAGCCGATGGCTGAAAGAGAGGTTGTTCCTTTCTCATTCGCCAGCAGAGGTCGGTGCACCTTCTGCTTGACCAGTAGACACATAGTATTTTTGGATTCCCTTTTTTATCCACCCACAATATTTCAAGAGTGTAAATGTTGTGAAATAGAATCATTTGAGTATTACTGCAGATATGTTATTGACATTTTATTTATATGCAAAATAAATAAACTTAATGCCCCTTTAAGATAACGATCCCCCAATAAATGATATTTGATTACAATTATTTTGGTATAATAATTGCTGCCCATCCATCACAGCAGACTGTCTGTCTGTCTGTCTGTCTGTCTGTCTGTCTGTCTGTCTGTCTGTCTGTCTGTCTGTCTGTCTGTCTGTCTGTCTGTCTCTCTGTCTCTCTGTCTCTCTGTCTCTCTGTCTCTCTGTCTGTCTCTCACAGCAGATCCTTTAACCTAAAGCCCATCTCATTCACACAAGTCCATACACGGCCTGTCTATTATTAGAAAAAGTGCTGTGATATGAGGAGAGGTCTGCTACAGCTGTGGGCTGTGGTCCACCACATTCTACATGACAACCCCGCCACCTAGTTATACACCACCTTTAACAGGCTATTGTGTCTCCATATCAACCACCAACACCTAGCCATACACCACCTTTAACAGGCTATTGTGTCTCCATATCAACCACCAACACTTAGCCATACACCACCTTTAACAGGCTATTGTGTCTCCATATCAACCACCAACACTTAGCTATACACCACCTTTAACAGGCCATAGTGTCTCCATGTCAACCCCAACACCTAGCTATATACCACATTTAAATTGCCATAGTGTCTGCTAGGGCAGGGTGGTATGGTATGGCTTAAATTTAATACCCCGATATTTTTCAAATGTTTGACGGTATCACAGTATTTAACAGTATTTGATTTTTTAAATAAAGGGTTGAAATAATTAATTCTAAGCAAAGCAGTTTTAAGTAGCTTTGTTCGTTACGATTTTTGTTGGAACACCAATAAACAAGACTTAGTGAGTAAAAGTAGTGCTATCCCAGCTAGCCAGAAGTGACACTTCTGGCTAGCAGGGATTGTTTAAATCTTTATTAAATGCAGGAATACTAATACATAACTTTGCAACCGCAAAAAAAACAAGCCTATCCACTGTCTATGGCTTTAGTACTGAACCGTGGCATGTTATGGCACCACCACATTTAAAATAATTAACACAATAAATAACTGAAATAAATTGCAAAGGCTGATGAATGATACCAAAATGAAATATAGTTGCAAGCAACGATGGGATGGGGTACTCCGATATGGGAAGTATAGGAAAATAGGCTTCCAATGGTACCAACCATTACTTTTTAGCATGTTCAGGAAATATAATAACATGAGTCAATAAACCCTTGGTCGACCATTTAGTCCACCATTTTGCATTGTATCTCTTAGTCCATATCACCATTAAGGAAGGCATGTATAATACACCTGTATGCCAAAGCGCATGTCAATCAGACTTATTGTTGATTTTAAGATGATATTTATAGTTGTGGGCAAGTGTTCATTTTTGGACAAAAGTGATGGATTTTTGAGAGTCAACATCACAAGCTGTGATGAACCCAAATGGACAACCCACACCTTATTATTTGCAGTGGAACTCTCTCTTTCCATTGTTACCAACCCTTACTTTCTATCATGTATGGGTCAGCAGATATGACATTGTGAGGTCATCAGTGAACCATTGGGTCGGCCATTTTGTCTGCCATTTTCTATCATATTTCTTAGTGCTTATCACCCTATAGGGATGGCAGTATAAGAAATATGTATACCGAAAGCCACGTCAATCGGACCTATTGTTGATTTTAAGAGGATTTTTATAGGTTTTGGCAAATTTTCACTGTACAGAAAAATCCAAGATGGTGGACTTTATGGGTACTTGAGGCTTTTTTGTTCATCGTGAGAAATAAGGCTGGTACACAAAGTTTCAGTAATGTAGTTGAAACGGTGTGGAAATGTTGAAATTCATAAATAAATAAAAACCATACCCAGATTTGAGAATTGATATCACCGGCTGTGATGAACCCACATGGACAGTGTACTCAGCTGTCTTAGTAGCAGAACTCCCTCTTTCCAATGTTATCATTCATTACTGTCTATTATGTATGGTTCAGGAAATATGACACTATGATGTCATTTTTTATCAGTAAACCATGTGTTGGTAAACCAACACTTAGCTATATACCACTTTTAACAAGCCATAGTGTCTCCATGTCAACCCCAACACCTAGCTA
>JACXGM010023255.1:0-16292 GCA_016801145.1 Umbra pygmaea
GCCGGATGCCGGAGAGCTCCGCAGCAACTCAGTACAGTATATATGCTGTTATATCGCGCGATCATACGTGAATTCGCGAGGGTCCTCGTATATTCACTGTCAGCCGTTCCGCAACCAATACGGACCTGGTGGGTATTGAATGATGGCGGAGCACGGAGCCGACACGCAGCGGAGCCGATCTGCAGCCGTTCCGCAGTTATTTGAAATCCCGGGTTAGAGAGTAACGTTACAGGGAAAATAATTGAGTTTCGATAGCGCAACGCCGGCAGTAGTAAACCTATGTGTTCGGCAGGGATGGACTTGGACAAAAACTCGGCCCGGGACTTTGGATGGAGCGGCCGGCGGTGGGGGGGGGGGGTGCGCGTGCGCTGTATCTGTCGCTCCCCCCGTTCGTCAATCATTCACTATGGGTTTCTCCTCATTTGAATATGGAGGAACTCTCTCTTGATTTGACGGCCGGGCCAGAGCGCAGTTTTGCGGAGGCAACAGCCTGTACATTTCAGCCTACTTTCACTTGTTTTAATACGTCCGACTGGCCATCAAAGTAAAATGTGACGGCCCGTTTGGCCCGGAATGGACCGGCCGTTTGGGAAAACTCCCGATCCTCCCGATGGCCAGTCCGCCCCTGGTGTTCGGTTTAAGTAGTGAAATTACACTTATCTGTCAAGTATTTCCAAAATTTGTAACCTTACCGTTACATCAGAAAAACAAAGATGCTGCCTGGTCAACTAGTAACGTTATAAACTGTATACGACTGCAAGTATCTTCAGAAATCCTCTGCGTGGTGGTGGTGTCTCTTTCACATGACGTGTTTTAAGTTGCGTTAGACAGCCAATCGCGGCTGACTTTTCTTCTTGTCATTACACGCAAGTATGCTAAATTATTATTGGCTCACAGACGCTTTTGGAACCGAAAATTGTCACCGAAAGATAAATACTTTTTTGATACTCGCTAGTATCGAAGTATTTCGGTCGGTGCCATAGAAGTATCGATGTTCGGTGCCTAAGGCCTAACCGACTCGCATAAAACAGTTGGTTGTCCCATCACTAGCATGTCTGCTTCATCCTGTCATGTTACGGTAGTTGAGAGTCCACATTATGGTAATAAGCACTATGAATAACAAATGTAAAACAACAAATAAGAACAGCAAAATGTTCCCTCTCTAACTTTTAACACTGCCCAATTCAAACCCACCCTCACCCATTACTGGTGTGGTGGTACCCTACCACATCTTGCTTTCAAATACCAAGTTTCCCAGCTGTTTTTCCCATCCTATCCACAGATCTACACTAGCAGAAATTGCATGGAAGACTTTGGAGTAGTGCTTCCACATAGTTTGTCAATCGGCACACCCCTGTCCATCTTTGCATATTAGACTGCAGTTTTGTGTCTAACAAAGCACTGCATAGCGTAGGGAATCGTTTCCCTAAATTGCATTTTTACATTTGAAAAATATCAAGGAATACAGTTTTAACTGCGTGTATAAACTGTACACATGGATGAAAAAAGTAGATCCATTGTTACGGCTCAAAATTCGTATAGTACCTTTATGTGTTCAATCATATTACATTATGAGTACATGTATAAGCAATATAAAACAGTATGCATTAGGCCTTTATAGAGCTACTAATGTTAGATCATAATTCAAAATGAAAATATTCCAACTTATTGCTCACAAAATGTTTATAGAAGTTTTTTTAATCAAAAACTGTTGTTCTCCCAATCAGCTCTAGCTGTGTCAATAGTCCCTGCAGTCTAGTGGTGGACCGCATATTTTGTTGCGTTAAAACACAGCTATTAGCTAGAACTGAGACCCCGGTTCAATTCCCTGCTCCAACTTTTTTTTAGCTCTATTTCACGGTGTGTGTAGGTGAAGGAGGGAGACAGAACCAGGAAGTAGATGGTTTAATGGACAATATGGGGAAACATACATGTAATGCAGTTGGAGGCGAACAGGAGAAGCGAGTGCACAAGAGTATACTTATATAGCTTATTATGTTCTCACAGTGGCATACACACTGAATACAATATAGTCATATATGTAGAACGTACGCATAAACTTAAGGACATACACGCTTTTCACAACCAAGTACAGTTGCTGGTGAACCAGTAAATGCGAGTGCACTACGATTAGGGTTGGGCATCGAGAACCGTTTCCAACTTAGAATCGTTTAAAAAATGTCGATTCCATCAGATTCGTTTGGAAAATTTGGTTTCGATTTCAAGTTTTGCTTTCCGTAGGGGCAGCCAGACTGTTGTTGTGTTATCCGCCACAAAGCACACAAAAGCGGCACTCAAAGGTGTGGCTTCATTTTACTTAAAAAACAATCCCAATTCGGCACAGTGCAACATCTGTGATGCATGTATTTTTTTGCTTTGGAGGATGCACTACTAAATATGATTAAACATTTGCCAAATTGCTAAAATTGGGGTGAATAACAAAGTTACTCAGATTTTTTTCTCTCGTAGATAGATTTAATGTTACGCAAATTGCTAACACATTTTTGCCACAAACATTGCAGCTTATGTGATGAAAAAGCTGCACCACTGTGTGTCCAGGCCTCCTCTACACCTATTGAACAGGTGTTCTCAACTGCCAGAGACGCAATCTGTGCTGAACGTTTGCGCATACTGCCTGAGAAGGCAGAGTGACCCGTTTCAACTGCAGTTATCAAAGAATTTAAAATCGATAAGAACTGGAATCGAAAGAAAGAATTGGAATTGGAATCAGAATTGTTAAAATCAAAACAATGCCCAACCCTAACTACGATACCATATATATTACCATGCTCTCACAGCGGCATGGGACGCTGACAGCTAACTTACAAGTAAAGAGCGTATGCATAAACTTCCAAACTTCAACAAAACTCTTTCCACAACTTACATTATTTAAGCGTAGCTCCCGGACAGCCTTCTCACATAGACAGACACACGGAACGTAAATCATCAATCAGATTATCATATAGACAGAATAACAATGGCCGACACCTTCCTCTAGTTTAGCCACTAGTTATATAGAACTACACCCTAACTTAATTGAACATGGCTGTAAGTATTTAATCATCGGATCTACAAGATACCAGCCTAACCAAAACCCTATCCTAATAATGGCCAAACTAGAGAAAGGTGCTAAATACTTAAAGGGACATTACATGAAACAAAACCCACAGTGCCTAGCACTGGCGAAATAGAAATTGAATACACACAAATTTCAATGAGTCCAGTCCCAGTCTCTGTTAACGCCAGCCCTCACTGGGCTGGGTGTTACACTATATGTATCCACTTTGTCCCTTATTATCTGTCACATAGGTAGATGTATCTACTCTGTCATTCCATAAATGTCAATATATGCCAAAAACTAAGAATAAGTGTGACGTGACTATTTTTATGTACATACTACATGAAATTGTATGTATGAAACGGTGACATATCGTTGGCATTTCTGGCAGGTCGTATAATATAGAATTGCATTTGTTTTCTGGATAAACATATTGTTATTGTGAAATACTCCCTGTCCAAAAATTTTAAACATTTTTAACACCGTTTTTAGCTATATACCTAAATTCATAAAACGGTAAGAAATTAATCTATTCACACTAGGGATTAGGCTAGTGTTTACTTGACAGTGGCTGTTTTTTATTATTATTTATAAATATGCTTTATAATATTTACTTTAATTAAAGACTACATTTTGAAAAAATGCCTAGTATCAATCAAATCAAGCTTAGATTAAATATTCTTGCTCATTACAAAAACTTTTGTTCATAGTACATTTTTGTTGTCTAACCTGGAATATAAAAACATAGAGTACATGAGTTGTATCATTTTGACTGGAGTCAGATTGTGGCTTAGGCAAGGAAAACAGGTTCTGATGCTAAAGTTTCATTTTAGACTGGTATGAAAGCCAAGTGTGAAAATATCTTGGCAGCTGAAAACCAAAATTACCCTAGTTTTTAAACACTATTAAGTCGATAGCTGGTAATTGTAATGGTAATGGTAATGAATTACCGTCATGTATAGTTAGTTCTGGTAATTGGGCACTGACACAAGTTTCGGCTGTTTACCAAAATATATTCAAATGACAGTTAAATAATGAATATGGGCTAATAGTGCAGTCTCTCAGCTTTAAGGGTATTCACATCCAAATAGCAGGAAGGGTTTATAGCTCTTTAATATGTAGACCCCTCTTTTTCAAGGGACCAAATGTATTTGGACAATTGACTCAAACGCTGTTTCCTGGACAGGTGTGGGGTCTTCCTTCATTATTTGAGTTGATTCCATGTGTAGCATTCACATTTAGAAGCTGTTACTGTGAACCCACAACATGTAGGGGCGTAGATGGCTCAGTGGGTAGATAGTCAGACTGGTAGTCAGAAGGTTGCCAGTTCGATTCCCGCCTGAGCCAAATGTCGTTGTGTCCTTGGGCAAGACACTTTACCCTGATTGCTCCCAGGTCGTTGCTGTAAATAAGAAATTGTTCTTAGTCAACTTACCTGGTTAAATAAAGGTTAAAAAAAAAGCTCTAAATACAAGTGAAACAGGCCATCCTTAGGCTGCAAAAAAATCCATTAGAGAGATGGCAAAAAAGTATGGAGAAAGCTAGGAATGGCTCATAATACTTCAGTTCACAAAATAGCTAGTTTCATATTTCACCATAACTATTCATAATCAAGCAGTAATAAAAGGATCCTATTCAGGGACCTATTTTAACAATCTGAAACACAAGTATCAAACGCGAAACGCAAGTGACTTTGTGGGCAGATCTTGGGCATGGTTGCTATTATACCGGCGGGATAAATGACTCTTGCTCCCGACGCAAATCTAAAATGGGTAGGTCTGAAGTAGCTACAGTAGTCATAGGTGTGCTTTGGGCGTAACGTGCAATAAACCAATCAGAGCGTCATCTCACATTCCCTTTAAGAGCAGGCGTCTTAGGGGTTCTCCTCCCTGAGCTGTCTCCCCATTCCTATTGTTTGTCTCCCTCTCCTGGTTCCCCTGTGTGTGTGTGTTGTATGTCCTTGTCTGTCTATTTTGTACTCACCAGTTCCTGAGGTCCCTCACTCCTTGAAGGCATCCTGGCACCAATCATCTTCTGCACCTGCACCTCCCTGTCAGCTGGGGCTTATTGATGTCCTTCCTATTTAGGAGGGTGTTGGCTGTTAGTCCCCACCGGATTGTTAATCCACACAGTGCCTAGCAAAGTGTTGTGAGAAACTCCCAGCCATAATTCTGAGTCTAGTCTATTCCGAGTTCTTAGTTCCAGTAGCTCATTTTGGTTTCTGTTTGTTCTATTCCAGTGCTACCTGACTCCTGGGACCAAACTAACCTTCTTCTGAAACTCAACACCAGCCATCAGCCTACTCCTATCTCAGGACCATAGCCCAAACCATCCTGCCTGCCTACTATCTGTCCAGCCTTCCACCCACACTACCACTCGAATTACTAATAAACTACATTATTATTTATATTAGTATTATTGCCACTTACCTGTTTACCTCCTCTGCTTTTGGGTCCTTCCCTTGTCAGTTACGTGACAAGGCGTGCTTGTTCCATGGCGGATTGCTACTATAACGGCGGATTGCTGTTGATTTTTCTTTTTTGTTTTGGGCTCACTCTCACTGAATTGCAAGTTTAGGAATGCATGGTGATATTTTTGCAATGTAGTCTAACATTAGACTGAGATTACATTGCTTTCCTCACTATAGATGATGTAGCAGCTCTTCTGTCAAATAAGCTCTCCTCCCATTCTGCTGCTGGTGCATTTGGGTTAGGTGGCAACGGCACATGCATTTCAACATCACGTCTCCTTAAGTCCTCTAATATTTCATAATTTATGTCATCAATACATCCATGATTCATGGAAATGATGTATAAAACACATCCAGCCCCAAAGAATGCTGCAACTTTTTGAGGAATGTACTGTAAAGTGCCTCCCGTCCTATCCAATCACCTGAAGCGCCTTTTCAGTATGCCGAAATTTTGTTGAATTACACTGCTAATTTGTGTGTGTTTTCGATTAAACAGCATTTCACGCACTGTTGCTGGCATTATAAATGGTTTCATCAGCCATGTCTTTAACGGATAGCCGTTGTCCCCTTCACAGCCACCCATCCAAGGGGGGATTCCCCTCAAATATGCCAGGAATGGCAGAGATGCCAGCATAAATGAATCATGGCTTGAGCCAGGGTAATTCGCAAAGACATGGGTGATTTTACTATTAGCATCATAAATGACTTGTATGTTGATTGAATGGGTTCCCTTGCAGTTGATGTATATCAGTGTAAAGAATTCAGCCTGAATAATTTGGGTAAATGTGTACAATAGATTTATGCCTATTTTTTTCACATATTCGGACACCACAATGATTTGTCTCGTGTGGTAATATTTTTCCTTGTAATTATGTATGGTTTACAAAAATGGGAACTGCTCTGTCTGTGTAGATGAGAGAAGCAAAGTGTATGCACATTGTGCAAACGCTACATTATGGCCACCCATGTGCCTTTAAAATCGCACCTGAATATGCACCACTTACTTTAGACTAGGTTTTGTTTTTGCTGGTCTGTGGCGGAATTGTTCTCTGAAACTGCAAAATAGCACCAGGGAACGTTTGCACCGGAACACACCTCCTCTTTTCGCTGAAAGGTACAATATGTAGTTGCTCTAAGTTCCAGGGAACCGCCAAACATATTGTGAATAAAGTTATAATATATTTAACAATACATTACTTTGTCAGTGAACATTTTTTCTACCGGAGACGCTAGATTGGCAGGTTGTCATTGACGACGATAACAAAACCCATGATCCAACACTACTTCTCGACATCATCAAAGTACATGTTTTGCTATTGTTTTGATTGAGAGACCCCTAGTGGCCAAAAACTACATATTGTACGTTGAACCGCCCCCGGGAGGGCTCGTTCAGACCCTAATTTACAGACGCGTGTCTGTGGAGGGAAAAGTCCACTGTGTGTCGGGTGCAAAATAGGAATGATACATGCATCGGTGTAAAAAGTCAATTGCACTGGGTGTAAGATAGGGCCCTCAATGTAAAATGTATCATCATAAACAATATAATTAATATTGATGATATTTGGCTGGCTGCCTGGACTGTAAAAAAATCTGTGAAAAAACATTAAAAAGTACTGGTAATTTGCTTCCAGTACTTTTTCTGTTATTCTACGGACATTTCCTTCAAAACAATAACAGAAAATACCTCATAAACATAGTAGATGTCCATTACAGAGTAATATGAGATCTGTGTGTTAACGGACATTGTTCTTCTTCAGTGGAATTGGCAGATTCGCTTATGGTAGATGCCCCTCCGTGCAAGGCATCTACCATAAGCAATGCCTTAGGAAAACAAAGAACATCCTCAAAGACCACAGCCACCCAGGCCGTGAACTTTTCTCATTACTGCCGTCTGGTAGACGTTACCGGAGCATCAAGGCACGGACCACCAGACTTAAAAACAGTTTCTTCCCCCAGGCCATTCGGCTGCTCAACAGGGAACACAGACACTGATCGCAAATCGTCTGAGCACTAACACTCTCTGGTCACTTTATGCTCTCTACATCTGATGTAGCAGAATTCAAATGCACCTTTAAAAAGCAATTTTCCATGCCAAATCTATAATATTTACTACTTCTACTGTTGTACATTTTCCAGATCACTGCTAAAACTTACCGTTTTATTATTATTATTACTATTGTCATTATTATTTTAAAAATTCTTTATATTGTTGTAATTCTTTTTTTTAAGCCCACTGCATAGATTTGCCGTTTCATGTCAAAAGAATTTCTCTGCATAGGATGATGTATGTTATTCGATGCATATGATAAATAAACAACTTTGACTTTGACTTTTGAGATTGCAACTAACCAAAAAGTGCATTTAACAACATTTACTGGAAGCCAGTTACAGTCTCCCTACTACCCTATAATTACATAGCTTTGCTTCATAAAACCATAGGAACATGATTACTATACATGGCAGTGAAGCTAGTCTGTGGACGTGTAAGGTAAAGCTAGTCAACATTGTAACATTTTATCTCCACCACACTTCACACTTGGGATTAGGCTAGTGTTTACTTCACAGTATTATTATTTATTATTTATGCATTTGAAGATCCTTATAATGTATTTGTTCATAGTACATTTTCTTTGTCTAACCTGGAATATAAAAACATACAGTACATGACATGTATCATTTTGACTGGAGTCGGATTGTGGCTTAGGCAAGGAAAACAGGTTCTGATGCTAAAGTTTCATTTTAGACTGGTATGAAATAAATGTACTTCTCAGGAAAACCAAGTCTGAAAATATTCTGGCAGCTGAATTACCCTAGTTTTTAAACACTATTAAGTCGATGGCTGGTAACTGTAATGGTAATGAATTACCATCATGTATAGTTAGGTCCGGTAATTGGGCGCTGACACAAGTTTCGTTATTGTGGCTGTTTACCAAAATACATTCAAATTACAGTTAAATAATGAATATGGGCTAATAGTGCAGTCTCTCAGCTTTAAGGGTATTCACATCTAAATAGCAGGAAGGGGTTATAGCTCTTTAATATGTAGCCCCCTCTTTTTCAAGGGACCAAATGTATTTGGACAATTGACTCAAAAGCTGTTTCCTGGACAGGTGGGGGCTCTACCTTCATTATTTCCTCATCAATTAATCAGGTCAAAGTTCTGGGGTTGATTCCATGCGTAGCATTCACATTTAGAAGCTGTTACTGTGAACCCACAACATGTGATCAAAGGAGCTCTAAAGACAAGTGAAACAGGCCATCCTTAGGCTGCAAAAAAATCCATTAGAGAGATAGCAGGAAAAAAGTATGTAGAAGGCTGGGAATGGCTCATAATCTGAAGCATACGACATATAGGTTTATAGGTTTTAAATAGGTTTTACATCATCTGTAAAACAAAATGGAGGCAGTGGCATGGGCATTTTACCCTTTATTTTTACCAGGTGAGTTGACTGAGAACACTTTTTTTGCAGCCATGGCCAGGGGAGAAGAGGAGAATGAATGAGCAAATTGAGAGACAGGGATGATTAGGTTGCCATGATGGTATAATGGCCAGATTGGAAATTTGTCCAGGACACCGGGGTTAACACCCCTACTCTTACGAAAAGTGCCATGGGACCCTTAGTAACCACAGAGAGTCAGGACACCCGTTTAACATCCCATCTGAAAGATGGCACCCTACGCAGGGCAGATGTCCACATCACTACCTTGGGGCATTGGGAATGATCTTTAGACCAGAGAGAAGAGTGCCGACCTACTGGCCCTCCAACACCACTTCCAGCAGCACTGGTCTCCTATCCAGGGACTAACCAGGCCCCACCCTGCTTAGCTTTAGAAGCAAACCAGCAGTGCAATACAGGGCTCTCTTCCAACAGCACTGGGTCACTATAGTGTTTATTTGATGATGTGACAGAAGACAGAAGCAGCCAGATTAATTCTTAATAGGGATATATTGTCTGCTCAGATTCAGGCTAATTCAGTGAAGACGATTGGACGGCGCTTCACTTTACAGATGGACAATGACCTTAAACATACTGCTAAAGCAACCCAGGAGTTGTGAAGTCACAGAAGTGGAGTATTCTGCAATGGCCGAGTCAATCACCCGACCTCAAACTGATCGAGCATGCATTTCCATTGCTGAAGACAACATTTTAAACCCATGAACATACAACAACTGAAGACAGCTGCATTAAAGGCCTGGCAAAATATCATAAAGGAGGAAACCCAGCGTTTGGTGATGTCCATACATTTCAGACTTCAAGCAATCATTGCCTACGAAGGATTTTTGACAAAGTATTAAAAATAACATTTTATTTATGATTGTGCTTATTTGTCCAATTAAATTTGAGCCCCTGAAATAAGTGGACTTTGTATAAAAATTTTAGCATTTCCTAAATGTTTCATACACTATTTTTTGTTCAACCCCTTGAATTTAAGCTGAGAATCTGCACTTAATTGCATCTTGGTTGTTTCATTTAAAATCCATTGTGAAAATGTTGTCAGTGTCCAAATATTTCCAGACATTTTAACTGTATACTGAAAGACTCATTGTCTGTATATAACACATCTGTAATGCGGAATTGTTTTAATGAACCTCTTGTTGCACATGGGAAGTTATTTGATTCCGTTTCCACTGCCCTTTGTATATGTAGCAGGGGAAGCTGGTCAAACATTTACTTTTTTTTTTCCATTTTCTGTTAAGGAGGAGCATAAATTCCCTGATATCCCTTGATCAGAGAAATCCGGCAGGGCCAGATCTTCTGGATGCCTTCTGCTGAAACTGGCAGCTGATTTCATAGATGGGCAGATTACTTTTCTGTTTAATCTTACCCTGAACAACATCCTTGAACATCCTGAACCTTGGACTCCGCTACATTCTGCTCACTGGACTGGATGCCTAAGTTTGGACCCTAGGAACACTCGCCCCAATCTGTGAACTGATCTTTGTAGCGCCTCAACAATCTATCTATTGTAGGCAGGCTTTCCAGTTACGGTATCTTTGTTTGACTATCTGCTAGGACTCCTTGCAATTACACGCACAATTCTCTCCGTGATTAACTCTGACCAGTTTTCGTCTATATCTGGGGTTTTTCACTTATTCAATAGCGATGCATGTCATGTCAATATGTCTTATTCATTGTTATTTGAGTTCGCTTTATTGTTATATTTTACTGTAGATCATTCAGTCCTACTCAGCATACCTCAGGTAACTTCCTTGTTGCCTCCCCATTTTCTCAGAGACCCTTTCTGGTGAAACTGGTTTAAGTATTTTCTCTAGACACGCAACCTCTTTCATTGTTACTCAACATTTATGTTTACTGCCCCTGCACATTCTCCTTACTACACAGTCATATGCAAAAGTTTAGGCACCCCTGACCATTTTAATGATTTTCATTTATAAATAATTGGGTTTTTGGATCAGCAATTTCATTTTGATCTGTCAAATAACTGAAGGACACAGTAATATTTTAGTAATGAAAGGAGGTTTATTGGATGAACATAAAATGTGCAATATGCATCAAAAATGAAATTAGACAGGTGAATAAATTTGGGCACCCCAACAGAAATATCACATCAATAATTATTTGAGCTTCCTTTAGAAGAAATAACAGCCTTTAGACACTTCCTATAGCCTGTAATTCTGGATGAATCCAGACACGGTGGTATTTTGGACCATTCCTCCTTGCAAAACATCTCCAGTTCACTTAGGTTTGATGGTTGCCAAGCATGGACATCCCGCTTTAAATCAACCCACAGATTTTCAATGATATTCAGGTCTGGGGACTGGGATGGCCATTCCAGAACATTGTACTTGTTCCTCTGCATAAATGCCAGAGTAGATTTTGAGCAGTGTTTTTCGAGTTGTTGTCTTATTGAAATATCCAGCCCCGGCGTAACTTCAACTTTGTGAATGATTCCTCTATAGCATCTGTCGATATTGAGTGGAATCCATGCAAACATCAACTTTAACAAGATTCCCAGTACCGGCACTGGTTACACTGCCCCACAGCATGATGGAACCTCCACCAAATTTTACTGTGGATAGCAAGTGTTTGTCTTGGAATGCTGTGTTATTTTGGCGCCATGCATAACGCCCCTTGTTATGAACAAATAACTCAATTTTTGTTTCATCAGTCCATAGTGCCTTCCAAAATGAAACTGGCTTGTCCAAATATACTTTGGCATACCTCAAGCAACTATGTTTGTGGCGTGTGCAGAAAAGGCTTCTTCCGCATCCTCTCATGTACAGCTTCTTGTGCAAAGTGCGCTGAATTGTTGAACGATACACAGTGACACCATCTGGAGAAAAATGATGTTGTAGGTTTTTGGAGGTGATCTGTGGGCTGTTTTTGACCATTCTCACCATCCTTCGCATTTGCCTCCAATATTTTACTTGACCTGCCTCTTCTGGCCTTAACGAGAACTGTGCCTGTGGTCTTCCATTTCCTCACTATGTTCCTCAAAGTGGACACTGCCATCTTTACTCTCTGCAAAAGCTTTTTGTAGCCTTCCCCTACACCATATTGTTGAACAATCTATGTTTTCAGGTCATAGAGTTGTTTTGATGCCCCTATGATGCACTCTTCAGTGAAGTGTCAAAGAGCAGAAGCCTTTAGTTGGATCATGAACAGATGTTGATGTTCACCAACTATACTTCCATGATTGAACCAAGGACCTGGAACCCGCTTCCACTGGAGTCTAGAACAGCAGAGTCTCTACCCCTCTTCAGGAAACATCTGAAAACCTTCTTCTTAAATTAGTACTTAAATTAGTTTTATTCCACTTCTGTTGTCTTTAAATGTTTTGTTATCTGTATCATTCTCTAGCACTGATCATTCTCTAGCACTGTTTTTGCCTTTAGCACTGTTTCATATGTTGAATGCTCTTACTACTAAGTTGTGGTTGTTTCACCTAGTTTCTCCTAAATCTATGAACTCACTAAAAGTTGCTCTGGATAAGGGTGTTTGCTAAATGCTTAAAATGTAAAATGTACTTTATAGTAAATGTAATTGCTATTTGCTATTGACCAAAGACTATACTGTGGAGCAGTCTTCATTGACCTGGCCAAGGCCTTCGACTTTGTCAATTACATCACTCTTATTGGCAGACTAAAGAGCCTGGGATTCACAAAAGACTGCCTTGCCTGGTTCACAAATTCTCAGATAGATTTCAGTGTGTTAAGTCGGAGGGCATCTGGCTGTCTCTATGGGGGTGTGTCAGGGTTCAATTCTCTGGCCGACTTTATTTTCTGTATTCAATGATGTCGCTCTTGATGCAGGTGACTCTGTGATCCACCATTACGCAGACGACACCATTCTCTATACGTCTGGCCCTACGTTGGATACGGTGTTAAAACAAAAGTTAGCTACTTTTGTGCCTGAGCTTAATTATGGAGATATTTTATATATAAATGCTTCTGCTCAGTGTTTGAGATCAATAGATACTCTATATCATGGAGCATTAACATTTATTTTAAATTAAGCTCACAAGATACTCTTTATCATGGAGAATTAAGATTTACACATAATTTCACTTTATATATCCAGATTGGGAGGCTGTCTCTAGGCATTCGTAAGTTTAATCATTGGTATAATTTCACATGCAAGACTTAACAAATTCCACATGCATGACTTACAACACTCACATGTGAAACCACATAGATGAGGCAAACAGGTTAGCGCTTGTATGAATTAGAATGTACACCGTTCAATCATAACATTATGACCACCTGCCTAATATTGTGTAGGTCCCATGAACCTTTTCAACAATTTGAGCTAAAATTGATCCCCACGTGGATCAATGCATCAATGAGCCTCCCATGAACCTGTTGCCAGTTCACCACTTTTCCTTCCTTGGACCACTTTTGATAGGTACTGACCACTGCGGACCATAAACACTCCACAAGAGCTGCAGTTTTGAAAATGCTCTGACCCAGTCTTCTAGCCATCGAAATTTGGCCCTTGTCAAAGTAGCTCAAATCCATACGCTTGCCCATTTTTCCTGCTTATAACATCACATCAACTTTAAGGACAACATGTTCACTTGCTGCCTGATATATCCCACCCACTGACAGGTGGCATGATAATGAGATTATCAGTGTTATTCACTTCATCTGTCAGAGGAAATAATGTTATGGCTGATCGGTGTATGTGTCTGCATGTTTGGTCTGTCTGTGTCTGAGTGTGCCTATACGGTTGTTTGTCTCTCTGTGTCTGTATGTTTGTTGGTCTGTCTGTGTCTGTATGTTTGTCCATATGTGTCTGGTTGTTCAAGGGAAACACATCCCATTCTGAGGAATACCCTCATTGTGGGTGGTGGTTTCACTATCACCAGACGCAGTAATAAATAGAGACGTCAGCGGCTCAACAAGACAGTGAATAAAGAAGAAGTATTGCCTCAAGTGGAGAGTTCTTCCATCATTGACTGCAGTTCTTAGAGTTAATGTGAGTGATATGTAAATCAGACTTTTTCAATAGTGTGATTAGTATTATATACAATATGTCAGATGTTAATGAAAAATAAATGTATTCTATTACCAGGAATATAAAAATTAGGATGCTTACATGGAGATGCAGTTAAAGTGTATTTTCCTATTAGGTCTGATATTTTTTCAATACAGTAGTATAATACTGTACAACAATGACAATGATTGATGCATGTCAGCAATTATCCTGCAACTTTCAACTTATTACGTCATTAAGTGATTTAGTATGTGGAATACATACAGTATATACAATATAATCAATACATACTTGATATAATAATTACTCTAACAAATGGCTACATCTAATTGAAAACAAAATAATGATATACATGCCTATCATCATCCCACATGATTGATACACGACCACTCAGGCCAATCACTGTCAATATGTAAATAAAGGATCTCTATGACAGGACATACATTTTTTTATGCCAGTGGTGTCTGTGATATTTTGTGGGTTAGCAAGAATCAAGTACCTGAGTATGTGTGCCAAATATAATCCAGATAAATAGCTGTAAACAAATGCCTGTTGTGGATGACCTAATTCAATTTCTCTGGAAATTCTCCAACAATTGAATTGATCCACCTGTCCAAAGGCACTCTAATCAGCTAACTGAGGGTTAAGAGGAAAGTAGAAAGATAAAGGAGTCTTAATGTTTGACTATGGTAAGTGACAGGTGCTGACTCCATCTGGAAATTAGAAGAAGGCAATGGAAGCAACGTAGGCTGTCACATATATTACAAACATGTTAAAGATGTTGCGTTAAAATGTTCAAGATCTGTCAAAAACAAGTATATATATTATAACAATTTTTTTTTTCAGAATTTGAATATGCTATATAATCAGTCTTGGTTTTCAAAATGTACATACAAGTACCTTCACAACGTTTCTCTCATAGAGTGTATGTTGAATGACGAAGGATATGTCAAAAACCAACAAGGAATCAGGGCGAACCATCCCAACAATTACTGTTTTTTAAAGGCGCAGTCAAGCTGTAGCCAATGGTAGCACATGAATTAACAGCTGAATTTGGCTTCTTTTGCAGTTTTGAGGAAAACATAATGACAGGTAACTAAATATGTACATATATTTTTTATTCCATCTTCAAAGCTTTATTATTCTCAAAGGACGTCCCTGTCTTTGGTTATCATGGAAAAACACATTTCAATTTATCTGGGTTTTAGGAAAAGATGAAAGATGAGATTTTAGTTAAAAGCTATGTGAGACATGTTTTATATTATAGTTACATTATTTCAGTAGTTGATCACCACACCCTATTATACCATCTGTCTTTTGTCTGTCACTGTATGTGTTTGTGTTTTTGTGTCTTTGGATTTGGTTTTTCAGATGCTGATTTTGAGAAACAGTTTGTGAACTCTCACAACGACTACCGCCAGAAGCATGGTGCCCCGCCCCTAGCACTGAGTAGAGACCTGTGTGAATCCGCCCAGAAATGGGCCGATTATCTCCTGTCAACCGATTGCCTGGAACACAGTTCTACAGATAATGGAGAGAACCTTTACTATGCATCCAGCTCTGTTCCAAAAAATGTTGATGGTGAGCAACGCCTTGGTATAAGGATGAAATCACATTAATTTAAATCAGTGATTTATTGCTCAAGACATTGAGTCTATGCAGACTGCGTTGATTGATTAATATTTTGTACTGCTAATTTAATTATTTCTTCTATTTTAAAGGGAAGGATGCAGTAGATAGTTGGTACAGTGAAATCAAAGATTACCACTTCAGTAAGCCTGGCTTCATTTCCGGCACAGGTATGATATACACACTCATGGAAACAGATGTGTACAGCCATTACAATCCAAATATGCTCCAGTTTACATTAATAATTTAGAGATCCCTAATTTGAAGATCCTGGTACTGTAAATACAAGACCAACAGTGCCCCCTGGTGTTGTTTCCAGGTCACTTCACCCAGGTGGTATGGAAGGACACACGAGAGGTCGGGGTGGGTCTGGCCACAGATGGGAGAACCACCATTGTAGTGGGCCAGTACCACCCAGCAGGAAACATCAGCAACGCCGGATACTTTGAGAAGAATGTCCTACCGCCGGGCAGCTCCACCTCTGCCAGACACTCGACACCTACAAATCAGCCTGATCCCATCCAGAAAGACAAAACTCATCCTGATCCCATCCAGAAAGACAAAACTCATCCTCATGGGAAAAGCGGTGGTGAGATTTCTTAAAGACCTTTCATTGAAATGGTCTAAGTATTTGTGAGGGTTGTTTTGTTCTTTTTTGAAGTTGGATACCGCACTT
>JACXGM010023256.1:0-16303 GCA_016801145.1 Umbra pygmaea
CATTTATGACTTCAAAATACAAAGAAATGATTCAATCTTCTTCTGCTCATTTAACCATTTTCAAAAAGACTAAACATGATGGGTACTATGAACACATATCCAGATATTGTTAAAATGAAAGGACATTCCACTTTCTTTTAGAACACCAATTCAATATTTCCATAATAGTTACTGTTTACTGTAAAATGCCACTACAATACATCCCATGATGCAATTGGTGGCACGTAACCCAAAACTCCTTAAACAATAAAGCTCTCAGGCCTGTTATCTCCCAGCAGTTCTACTGAGGCCTTGTAGCCTTGAGGCCTCATGCTTGAGGGTATTTCAATGCACCATTGTGACTTGATACTGTTGCATTACCAGGTGTTCTTATAGCAGATTAATAATTATACAGTCTACAAAAACAGTGAGGCCTTCAGACCTCCCTTAGTTTTAACAGGCTCTAATAGTATTTCAATACATGTCTTTTCACCTCATATGTTTCCAATATAGGTATATTCATAATACTCAAAAGTTGTGCTGACTACACTGTTATTTATAATGCATTGATTAACATATCATTTGATTAGACACATGATTAATGTATTGATTATATAATTAATATATTGTTCAATACTTCAACGTGACACTCAGGGTGTAGATATAAGGCATTCTATTGGTCCAAACATGTTAAATGAAAAGTATAATGCATCATATATGGAAATTCCACCACAAGGTTTGCATACTTCGAAAATCCCCCGGAAGTAGTAGACTGTCCGGGGACTTCTGACATACTATATTTGCTTATTATGGTTTGGGACATACTAATAGTAGTCTGGCATACTATATAGTATGCATACTATGCATATTGAGATGAAGCCATGGGTTGAATCCCAAAATGCATACAACATACTACATATTAAAAATACATACTGTACAGGGGGTGGTAAAGTTCGTACTATTAACTATATAGTAAGCGGGTATGCTAGCATTGGGACTTACCAACATGTCATAACGTTGCATCTCAAATTAGACCACTCCAAGAAGCGATAAAGCCTGCGAAGTTTGAACATTAAACATTTGGCACAACTTGTTCGTATTTCATTTAAACTTGATTTAATATTGGTACAATAACAAAAAAATTATGTAATGACACGTTTATTGTTACATAACTTTTAGATACTTACCTTTAAACTTTGCCAAAGAAGGACCGGCTTTGGGAAACCCCTCCTATTCTGTGTCGCAAAGGATTGTGGGCAATATCAGCCTAAAAAGCATGCAGGGTTGCATACTCCAAAAATCCCCCGGAAGTAGTAGACTGTCCAGGGACTACTGACATACTATATTTGCTTATTTATGGTTTGGGACATACTAATAGTAGTCTGGCATTCTATACAGTATGCATACTATACATATTGAGATTCAGCCATAGTCTCTAGAATACATGTATTTGTTTAACATCAAAATGAAGAATGCTGTACATATAGCAAATCTTTCATCATAAGAATAATAACGGCATGGGTGGGAGAATACCATGCTACAATTAATATAACTATGAATTTTGTATTCGTTCCTAGTTCTCAGATAATATTACATTTTAGTATCGTATTTGTAGTAACTGTACGTTGTAGTCTAAGGATTTGACCAACTGGTGTATACTGTAATTGTCTATGATTAATATTGTCTGCCTGTAAAAGTATGTTATACTCTGCGGTTTGAAGTAGATGGTAGTTTCCAAACTATCAACATTTTTATATATGGTCAACGAGAAAGAGGGAGAGACATATAGCATTGTAACAAATACATGGGAATCCCCGGGAATGCCTATAGAACAAGTCACTTACCTGAAGTATATTGTTGCCTCCCATTGCCTAGCATCCACTGACGTATATTGTTTGAGACGAGCGATGTACTGTAGTTTACAAAGCGAACTCTCTTACTGTAAGTCATGGGAAAATGTGCTGGTGACGTTTTTAACTATTTCTTGATATTTAAAAAAGTATAAGCTAATATTTCCTTACACAAAAGCAATGCCTAAAATTCACGATAGTTATCAAAGTCGATCTGGTCACAATTCCTGTTGAAATAAAATTATTACAATCAGTAATAGATGTATTGTACCCATTACTATTTTATGATGTGCCCATTACTACAGTAGTTTATGAAAGCAGTAACAAACAGTGTATGATTAATAGATGTACCCATTACTACTTTTAGGTGAACAACAGCAATCTCTAATAAAAATGAAAGTAGTAACGAACAGTGTATGATTAATAAACTGTAACAACATAAATATACATTGGTCACAAGCTGGACTCGAACCCTGTCCCCATGGTTGAGAGACCTTGACTGTTTTCATTACACCATCAAGCCCGTGTGAACTGGTTATGTTTTCGGTGGAGTTGAGTTTAACTGTTTAGACTGTAGGATTTCGTAAATGAAACGGTATTTTAAATATAATGTAGGCAGTTTACATGAGACAATTATATTGTAAGACAATATATTTGTAGGACAATATATATAAAATATTACTAAAGCGCTACAATTAATACATTTAACTTCAGAACGTAGTTGTTTTAATGATAAACACCTTGTACACTAGAGATTATTTTAAGGGAAATGCTTTGATGAACATGCACCCTGGAGCCACCTGGCGTCCATTTGTTGTATTGTTTTCTTTTAAAAACTGCCACCGAAATGTATTCACTTGGCTGAAGTGTGCCTCAGTATAACACAGTACAGCTCCACCCCTTTTGCCCCACTTTATCGTGTGACATCTGTAGGCTTTTCAACAGGGGAATTTGTCAAGTCAGCTCCCTCCAGTAGTTTACTGTTGAGTGAGATCCCTTTAAATTTACCAAACCTTTCCGTCTTTTCCTTCCAGTTGTTCTTCTGGAACTCTCTCTGCATAGACATTTTGTCTATAACGTCTCTAAGAAAATTAACTCATGTTTCCTTTAAAAATAGTACATCTATTACCAATTCTCCAGGGGTATGCAAACTTATGAGCACAACTGTATATATAGATGTTTTGACTCAGTAAGAGTGTCTGCTTTGCAATCTGCTTTGCAATCTGCTCTGTTTTGCTTTTTCTTATACAGTTTTAGACTATTCCTGACTTTTTCTCTGTGTTTTCAATGCTATTTTTTAATAATCTACCTGGAAATCCTTCTGAAACTACTTTGGGGAACTAATTTTTTGAATTAGAACAAACCAACATGGAATCCAGCTGTACTGAATGTGCAGAGTGCTGTCGCCTAACAATAAGAGTGGCTGAACTAGAAAGCAGGATTTCCACGCTTCACCAAATAAAGGATGATGAACAAAATTTGGACTCGTTCCTGATACCGTCATTCCAGGTGGCAGTTTCAGACACCACCATCCCATGGAATGGTCACAACACCCACGCTGAGGCGCTGACTCAGCAGGATCATGAAGGTGCCATCCCCAAGCGTATGATGACTTCCACCCCAAAATGCTCAGACGCATGGATGGACATACAGAGGAAAAAACAAAAACATTTAAAAAACATTGCTCACCAACCACCAAAGAAAAACTTCAGCTGGGCAACAGATACCAGGTGTTCTCAGAACCAGAGTCGCCCTACTTGAAACATTTAGCAAAATCCAAAACTGTTACAAGAATGCACACACACAGTTGTCATTTAGACAATGCACACACACAGCCTGTGCCCAGAAAGCTGACTACAACTCCTAGGAACATCATTTTACAACCCTGCCGGGCTAAGGAAAACAACCTTAAGTATGGTTATAAACATCACTCACAAAATGACAGAGGAGCAAACCGTCAAGCTCTCACACAGGCTACAGAGCCAAAACAAACCAAAACTATACTCATTGGGGACTTGAAAATCAACAAATTAAGAAGTAAGAATATGATAACATACTGCCTTCCATACGCAATTGCGACATAGCTGAGAAACTACCAGAAATCCTCAAAAGCTACACAGCCACTGACAAAATTGTTATACATGCAGGTTCAAATGACACTCTAAAGCAGCAGTCTGAACTGTTAAAAAAGGACTTCACTGGCCTGTTTGACACCCTTGACTCTCTACAAGAATCTACAACAGTGTATATATAAGGTCCAATACAAACAGTTGGTCGAGGGATAGGTTGGTTTAGCAGACTGTTAGCATTAAACAGTTGGTTGGCTTCCACGTGTGCTACCAAAGGTCTGAATTACATCAACAGTTTCGACCTGTTCTGGGAGAGAAGAAATCTCTTTAAAAGGGACAGGATTCATCTAAACAACTCTGGACTGCAAATGCTTGCAGGCCACCTGGAATACAATATCCTCCATTCTTCCATAGTTCCACCAAAGAAGGAAACAGAAAATAAACAGCAATACTCTCCCATCAGGCAAATTTCTGAAAAACTGTGGAAAACAATGGGCGAAATGGATGAACTACTTTCTATAAAACCGTGATATCACGCAAACAGTGCCACCAATGTTGATGTTATTAGCTTGTGGCATGAAATGTTTTGTAATATTCAGATGGACAGATATGTTACAGTGCATGATGATGACTTTAAAAGAAAAAGTTTCTGTAAAATTCATATGGACAGAAATGTTACAGTGCATGATGACTTTAGGTCAAAGTGTACCCAAACAATAAGAGATAAGAACAATGTTGTGAATTCAATGACACCAATGCCTATTACTGTTTTGACTAAAACAAGGGCAAACAAAAGCTACCCAGTTTCCTCCACACTATAATCTCTTCAAATTTGATAGAAATCCCCAAACGAGAAATAGCTTTGAAGCTAGTTCTCACTAAATCAGCACTACTAAATATTAGATAACTAACAAACAAATCTTTCTTAATTAACCTGTTAGGGATCGCCCCCTAATTGTCAAATTCTCCCTAAAAAAACATACCCAAAGTTAAACTCTTGTTACACTGGACCTGAGGCAAGGACAAACATATAGTTGATATTTTTTTAAAGAAAATAGTTTTCAAACAAATATACACGAGATGGCACAAGATGAAGTAAAGAAAATGTATAATTATTTTCTGTTTTTATTTTTCTACATCCTCTTTGAAAGAACCCTACAAAGCTATATATTAAGATAGGATACTGGATCCAATTCAAATCATGTTGAAAAGGTGCTGGCCACATAAGTCTAACATTTTAGAGTGATTGAGTGAACAGCCAATGAGCTATAGCTTTGTTTGTGAAACTATATTTTCGGAAAAAATGCACCGTGATGACGTTTATATCCGGGTCCTGAGACGAACAACACATTTCTTTCCTGAATTATCTCTGTCAGTCTTCAGTTAAAATTGTTAATCTTGCACATTTTTAAGATCTCGGTTTCATAAGGATGACGTATATGCCGAAATTGCTAAGCTTTTGGACACTTTTCACATCCGTCTTTTGTTCAGAAGTGCAGGTCAAATACACTAGCTTTTTCATTTATTTATGAATACATTTAACAGTCCGGTAAGAAAATGCTATTTTTACATTCAAGATGGATTTTACCTGGGAAAACTATGCTTTAAGTCATTACTGGGACCCTTTGATGACCAAAAATAAGGATTTTATGACCGTAAGTAAAATATTTTGTACTAAAAGCTTAACATAAGTGATCTCATTGTCAACCATAAACTTGATTTCATGTTTTTAACAGAAACCTGGCTAGATGAAAATAGCAATCCATCACTTATCAAGTCCAAAAAAAAAAACATTTATTCAGTCAGTGATAAAAGGTAGATGGGGGGAGGAATAGCTGTGATTTACCATGACCATTTTTGCTGTAGAAAGGTTGATCTCTGAGAATTCTCAACATTTGAATATGTGGCCTTCACTCTCAAACCAGAAATACCAGTGTTGATGTTAACAAAATATCAACCACCAAAACAACTTCCACCCTTCTACCAGAATTCTCTGAAATACTGTCACTGACTGTAATCAAACATGATAAAATTCTTATAAACGGTGACCTAGACATTCACATAAATAATAATGCTGACAAGTATGCTATAGAATTTATGAACATTCTGCCTACTTTTGACCTGATTCAACAGGTCTCACAACAGAAGCATGAACACATAAATACATTGAATTTGGTGATGACAAAAGGATTACACATACAAAATATTTCTGTGACAAATATCTCCCTTTCAGACCACTACTGTGTATTTTATGATGCAAACCTATCTGAAACCAGGAATAAGGTACAAAATGTTGTCAGAAAACGATACGTAAATGAAGCTGTATAGGAACATATTTCAAAGGTGTTAAGTCAGCTTCATTTAGTACAATCAACACAGTCCACAAGATGTTAAACAAACTAAATTACTATCTGACAAATGCTCTAGACAAAGTAGCCCCAATTCAGGAAAAAAAGAGGTTAGGAGAGAAAGCATCTCCATGGATGAATAGCTCTGTCCTTGAACTAAAAAGAGCAAATAGGGCAGCTGAAAGAAAATTGAGAAAAACTGGACTTAAGGTGCATCATAATATCTACAAAAAATCCTTAACAACATACAATAACACTGTACATGCTGCAAGAAAGAACATCTTTTACCAGGATCATTATAGAAAGTGGAAATAACCCTAGAATACTATTTTCAACGATAGACATACTGCTAAACTCTGCCCCTATCCCGAAATGGAAAAGTCAAGCCTCTGAAACTAAATGCAAGGGGTTTTCAGCCTTCTTTAATAACAAAATCACAACCATCAGAGCCAGCTTTGCTACAACAAATATAAACTTCCCAGGCAAACCTTGTACAAAGCACATGAAGACATTTAACAGCATTGCTTTTGAAGACCTGCAAAAGATTGTTAGTGAGAGTAAATCTACCACTTGCACTATCGACCCTATCCCGACCACTCTTCTGAAAAATGTTTTTAATAGCACCTCATGCCCTGTCCTAAATATTATAAATAAATCTCTCGAATCTGGGGTCTTCCCAAATACATACAAAACTGCTGTTATAAAGCCACTTATTAAGAAACCACAACTAGACTCTGAGGTACTAAGCAACTATAGACCAATATCAAACATCACAAGTAAGGTGCTTGACAAAGCAGTTTTTCACCAACTGAACACATTTCTAAATGACAACAGCATTCTAGAAAAGTTTCAGTCAGGTTTTAGAGCAAATCATAGTACAGAAACAGCCCTGACCAAAATAGTAAACGATTTAAGAATTAGCATGGATGCAAACAAAGTCTCGGTTCTAGTCCTCCTAGACCTGAGGGCAGCATTCGACACTATTGATCATGATATTCTACTAGACTGTCTTGAAAACTGGGTTGGTCTCTCAGAAAATGTCCTCAGATGGTTTCAAACCTACATTATAGGCAGAAAATTATTTGTCAGTCTTGGTGACCATGTTTCCAAGGAACATGAAGTACTATGCAGTGTTGCACAAGGAAGCTGTCTGGCTCCACTACTTTTTTCAATATAGATGCTTTCACTAGGTGATGTCATCAGAGAACACAATGTACATTTCCACAGCTATGCTGATGACACACAGCCATACATTTCAGTAGAGCCATATGACATAGATGCAATAAGCTCACTGTATATGTGTGACATTTCCCAGTTCCCTTTTCACTACAGCTTCCCTGGTCTTGCCTGCTCAGAAATACATTTCCCATAACCCGGACTCAATTACCCAAATTCAGTACACCTGCTCCCACTCAAGCAGTATATATAAGCACACACATACGCTTGCCTGGTTGCGAGGTATTGTGAGTATTGATTTTCTTCATTCTGAGCATTCCATTCATATATTGTTGTTCTGGTCTGACCTTTGCATTGTTTGTTGATTATTCTGCCTTGGATTTACCTCTGTACCTTCGCCTACATTCTGGTTTGTTATTCTGGCCTGACCCCTGCATTATTTAAGTATTCTGCCTTGGATTGTCATCTGTGCCTTCGCCTGAGCTGTTGTAGCCTTGGGTTAGTAAAATTCCTGTACTAAATAAACATTGTTCTTTTTACCTTGGGAGTGATTCATTACAATAGGTGCCGAATTGCCATAAATTATTGTATGAGTGTTAATTTCTTAAAATTAGACGAGGATAAAACAGAAATCCTCTTAGTGGCCCCAAATATGAAGGAAGAAACTCAGCATGAGCCTTGGTAACCTGACTTCCCTGATCAAACCTGAAGTAAGGGGCCTAGGTGTTATGATATACTCTGACTCAAGTTTTACCTCCCATCTTAACAAGGTGACCAAAACATCTTACTTTTACCTCAGAAATATTGCTAACGTTAAACCATTCATAAACCAGAAAGATGCAGACAAACTAATTCCCGCATTTGTCACAACTAGATTGGATTACTGCAACGCAGTATTACTTACAGGCCTCCCAAAAAAGTCTTTAGAGAAAATTCAACTAATCTAGAACTCAGCAGCGAGACTCTTAACAAGAACCAAGAGGCGAGAACATATTACTTCAGTTCTGAAATCATTACACTGGCTCCCAGTTTCCCACAGGATTGATTTTAAGGTCCTCCTGCTTGTTTATAAAACTCTAAATGGCTCAGGACCAGCCTATTTTACAGACTCTCTAAAATCCTATGTTCCCTAAAGGGCACTCAGATCTTCCACAGCTAACCTGCTAATGGTACAAAATTCCACTCACAGAAAAATTGGAGATGCTGCCTTTTTTAAGTATGCTCCAAAACTGTGGAACACAATACCAAAAAATGTCAAAGAAGCAACATCTATTGATATGTTTTTAACAGCTTTTTGAAATATCTTTTCACTATAGCACATTTAACTAAGTCAGCACTCAAATGCTTTTTATGCCTTCCCTCTTTTAATATGTTCCTTTACATTTCATATTTCTATATCATTGCCTGCAAATGTGCTCTATGCTTTTTGTTTTAAATTTAATTATTTACATTTCTTGGTCTTTTATTGATGTAAATATTTTTATGAATTAAAATGTCTTCCATTTTATTTGACTTTTATTGATGTAAAGCACTTCGAGCTGCATTCCTTGTATGAAAGGTGCTATATAAATAAAGTTTTTTTTTTATTATTATTATTATTATATACAGCGGGTGAAATAAGTAATGAACACGTCATCATTTGTCTCAGTAAATATATTTCCAAAGGTGTTATTGACATGAAATTTCAACCAGATGTTGGTAACAACCCCAAGTACTCCATACATTCATAGAAACCAAAACAAATAACTTCAGAAATGAAGTTGTGTAAAAATGAGAAATGACACAGGGAAAAAGTATTGAACACTTGAAGAGAGGTGCAAAATGTTGAGGAAAGTCAAGACAACAGCTGAAAACCATCAGTAATTAAAAAGCAATCCAGCCCCCTGTCGGTGCAAATTAATATCAGCTGGTTCAGGTCTCATTGCCAAAGTGTCACACAAGACACATCTCATGATGGGTAAAAGCAAAGAGCTGTCTTAAGACCTTCACAACCTATTGGTTACAGGCACATTTATAAGCTTCTGAATGTTCCAGTGAGCACTGTTGGGGCCATAATACGGAAGTGAAAAGACAATCATTACACCATAAATTAGCATTGGCCAAGTGCTCCTCGCAAGATTTCTGACAGAGGCGTGAAAAGAATAATCAGAACAGTTGTCCAAGAGTCAAGGACCACTTATGGAGAGCTTCAAAAAGACCTGCAATTAGCAGGTACTGTTGTCTCAAAGAAAGAAGTAAGTAATGCACTCCACCGCCAAGGCCTGTATGCACGCTCACCACGCAAGACTCCATTGCTGCAAAAAAGCATGTTGATGCTCATTTAAAGTTTGCTGCACAACATTTGGAAAAGCCAGTGAAATAGAATATATTGTGGTCAGATGAGAGCAAAATTTAACTTTTTGGATGCCATAATACACACCATGTTTGGAGGAGTAATGGCACTGCACATCAACCCTAAAAACACAATACCAACAGTGAAGTTTGGAGGTGGGAACATAATGGTGTGGGCCTGCTTTTCAGCAAATGGTACTGGCAAACTTCACATAATTGAAGGAAGGATGAATGGGCAAATTTACTGAGATATTCTTGACAAAACTTTGCTGCCATCTACTAGGATGATGAAGTTGAAACAAGGGTGGACATTTCAGCAAGACAATGATCCCAAAAACACAGCCAAGAAAACTCTTAATTGGTTTCAAAGAAATAAAATAAAGCTGCTAGAATGGCCCAGCAAATCACCTGATTTAAATCCCATTGAAAATCTATAGAAAGAACTGAAATCAAGATTCATAGAAGAGGCCCACGAAACCTTCAAGATTTGAACACACTGTTTGTGTGGAAGAATGGAGCAAAATCACACCAGGGGCCTATACTACGAAGCAAGATTTGGGGTTAGCGAGGTAACTTCAGGTTTAACCCTGGGTTTTCAGTATCACGACGTTGGGTCACCTATTACCGGGTTACATCGCCATGGTAACTTATGCTGCAAACCTAACCTGCTCCGGAGCTGGTTATAGTCGAGACTAACCCAAACAAAAACACTGCCTACTGACCAATCAATTCTTGATAGAAAAATGGGGAGGCAGTGACGTGTCTTTGTCAGCTTCTTGAGCCGCATGTGCCAGTGCAGTGCGATACATTGAAGCTGTGCACTTAACAGTTCCACAGACCTTATGCATAGTGTTGGGTTTGTTTGTGACAGGAATTTTAATGTATGCTTTCTTTGATATGGACCAACATCAATGTATCCCCTTTAGAGACAGTACATACATTTAAATATATTTAATTGTTGAACAGCCAAGTATTTTACACACCCTGTACATTTTTAATTTGCTCCCCTGACTGTTTAAGACTATCAGGGTTGCAAATGAAAGAATACGATAAATACAATTGTTATACACGATAAGCATTAAACAACACATTGGTTTAATGGAATACACAGTTGTCATTATAGTCAATAATCTCGATGATCCTGAGGCATTTATAAAAACACAGGTGGCAATTTTTTCCCAGCTTTTCTTCCTGCTTTATGTCTGGATTATATTGTTTATGCTCTTCATATTTATCTGATATTATAATTTACTACAGTTGAGTAGTAAATATGCGGCTCTCATAGACCTGTCCTCATCTGCGATTCGTCCGATGGTGCACACACTGCCCTTTTATGTGAATGTGCTTGTCACTAGATTGGGAAATCCTGGGTTGATTGAACGAATTGATAACCACCATCGCGACATCTCTTATCTAGATCACAATTGTTAGGTTCAGTGAAGCCAGGTAATGAAATGAAATCCAGGGCATGTTGAACTTGCTTCGTAGTATAGGCCCCAGAGCAATGCATGCGGCTAGTTTCTCCATACAGTAGGCGTCTAGAAGCTTTCATTACCAACAAAGGCTTTTGTACAAAATATTGAATTAATATCAGTAAGCATGTTCAATACTTTTTCCCTGTGTCATTTCACATTATTACACATAACTTAATTTCTGAACTTGTTTTGGTTTCTTTGTATGTATGGATTACTTGGGTTTTTAGCAACATCTGGTGAAAATTCCATGTCGATAGGACCTTTGGAAATATATTTACTGAGAAAGATAGTGACGTGTTCAATACTTATTTCACCCGCTGGATATTTGTTCCATTTCCTGCATATCCTGCACCTTGAAAGCCTAAAACCTTAAACTTGTTTACATATACTGCTGTATACTTTATACTGTACCTTACAGTATATTATATACAGTACACTGTTCATATACTGTAGATATATGTACATATACCTGTCCACATACTGTAAATATCCTGTTCACATTCTGCTCATATCCTGCACCTCAAATGTTAAAAGAAATTACATTTCTGTATTTTATGTACATATAAGACATGCACATTGCACACTGGAAGTATGCCCATCCTGTCCACATGTGTTTTGTGGATCTGGAGAAGGCGTATGACCGGGTCCCCCAGGAGATACTGTGGGAGGTGCTGCGGGAGTATGGGGTGAGCGGGTCCCTTCTTAAGGCCATCCAATCTCTGTATGACCAAAGCGAGAGCTGTGTCCGGGTTCTCAGCAGTAAGTCGGACTCTTTTCCGGTGAGGGTTGGTCTCCGCCAGGGCTGCGCTTTGTCACCAATCCTGTTTGTAGTATTTATGGACAGGATATCGAGGCGTAGTCGGGGTGGGGATGGGTTGCAGTTCGGTAATGGCATCATCGGCCTGTGACCTTCAGCACTACCTGGATCGGTTGTGTGAAGTGGCTGGGATGAGTATCAGCCCTTCTAAATCCGAGGCCATGGTTCTCAGCAGGAAACCGATGGAGTGCCTACTCCACGTAGGGAATGAGTCCTTACCTCCAAGTGAAGGAGTTCAAATACCTTGGGTCTTGTTCGCGAGTGAGGGGACAATGGAGTGGGAGATTGTTCGAAGAATCGGCGCAGCGGGGGCGGTATTACACTCAATATATAGCACCGTTGTGACGAAAAGAGACTGAGCCAGAAGGCAAAGCTCTCGATCTACCGGGCAGTTTTTGTTCCTACCCTCACCTATGGTTATGAAGGCTGGGTCATGAATGAAAGAACAAGATCCAGGGTAGAAGCGTCCAAAATGGGTTTCATCAGGAGGCGTCTCCCTTAGAGTGAGAAGTTCAGTCATCCGTGATGATCTCAGAGTAGAGCCGCTGCTCCTTTGCGTCGAAAGGAGCCAGTTGAGGTGGTTTGGGCATCTGGTAAGGCTGCCCCCTGGGCACCTCCCTAGGGAGGTGTTCCAGGCACGTCCAGCTGGGAGGAGGCCTTGTGTTAGACCTAGGACTAGGTGGCGGGATTATATCTCCAACCTGGCCTGGGAACGCCTCGGGATCCCCCATTCTGGGCTAGTTAATGTGGCTCGGGAAAAGGAAGTTTGGGGTGTCCTAATGGAGCTGCTGCCCCCACGACCCGATCTCGGATAAGTGGATGAGGATGGATGGATGGGATAAGACATGCACCAATAGACCAGAAAAAATCCTTTGCCATATATATCTTTCTGATTCTGATATGAAAATATCCATTAGCTATAAGGCACCGTGGGTCTACTGAAAGTAGAAGTACTTGAACCATCTCAGTGTGACATTCCCTTCCCAGGTTATTAACCAAAAACCATTGTTATTATTGGGTGTAATGTTTGGGCCAGTTTAATGTTCTTCCTCAGTTAATAACACTGCAACCATATGTCCCACGACCATTAAACTTTACAGGCGTTTTCGCGAGGGTGTCCTGAACACAGACATACTTGAACCATCCCATTGTGACCTTGTCTTCCTGGGTTACTAAAAAAGCTTTTTTTAGGTACCAAAACAGCAGAGATGCTCACAAGTCTCTGAGATAGAGTCCAAGTCAAGTCTCAAGTCTTTGAGCTAGAGTCCAAGTCAAGTCTCAAGTCTTTGAGCTAGAGTCCAAGTCAAGTCTCAAGTCTCTCATGGTTATGAGTGTTGTATTAAGTAAAGTTGAAAGAACTGCTCAACTCCTAATCAAAAAAAGGTTATATAGACTATCTCAGGGTGCTCGTTTCAATCATAAATCTGTAAATCAACCAAAAAAACGGCACTCACAGCAGGAATAAATGTCCTTCAATTATGTTTAATCGTTTAGTGCACTAAACGATTAAACATAATTGAAGGACATTTATTCCTGCTGTGAGTGCCGTTTTTTTGGTTGATTTACAGATTTATGAGTGTTGTATTCCCTGCTGCGTTCCATCCAGGCTGCTTAGAACACTACATAGCTATACAGTATAAGAAATTCAAAGCATGTAAATGTAATACAGTATGTTATTATGACTACTTTATCTTTTATAATACTGTAGTAGCTTTGATTATTTGTTTGGTATATAATCAGTGTAAACAGGCTATTGCAATATATGACAAAAAACACCAGGAATACTTTAGTTTAAAATTAATAACTATATTTTGCCTTATAACATGGACATACAGGATAGTTCACACCAAATATTGAGGTACTAAAGAAGAAAAATGTGCTTGTCTGTTGCTAAATCATAATGACAGACCTTGCCTCCTATTGTGCAGGCTCTGTGGGGCCATGAGAACTTACTACAGAAAATATTATACCTCACCGGGCCATAATTAACTTCCTCCTCCCAATTAGTGCAAACTGTAAAAAATAAATTGTAGCAAAATGCAAAACACTATTGCTGCCAAACACAAGGTCAATTATTAGACAGTTACTCTAAATGTTTTAGCAATAATAATGGTAAAAAGCACAACCATTTAATGTGCACTGCGTCTACAACTAATTACAGCTTATAAACTACGGTAAGTCAACACATCCCCCAGAATCTCAAGTCCAGTCTAACGTTAACTATATAAAACAGGTAACGTTACATGATCAACAATTATCCTTGGACGTAGCCAAAACAAGAAGCAAGCTAACGTTAGATGGCCAATGCTGAGCTAAAAATGTTTGCTAACCTATTAGAGTGCGTTTTCAGGTGACTGGTAAAATTAGATGTGGTTGAACCCGAATCCTTTATCGTAATAGCACTTATATTTTGCATTCAGCGCTTCTTTTGTTGTATGACTTTTTTTAAAGCCAGAGCTTATGATGAATGGCACAATAGATGCCGGTGCTGTTGACATGTTTGTGTTGTCCTCTCTCACTTGTGGCCACGCACAGCAGATACCCACACATATTACGTAGTACTTAGGTTACGTAGATATTTTATAATGCGGAGAGGGAAATAACATTCAGCTTATCAGACGATTCCTAAAAATAAATATTGTTCACTAGTCATGCATCTCGAGTCCAAGTCGAGTCTGAAGTCTTTTGAGGACGAGTCTCAAGTCAAGTCTGAAGTGTGTGTGCGACTTAAGTGCTGTGTGTGCGCGACTTAAGTGCGACTCGAGTCCGAGTCTCAAACTCGAGTCCCCATATCTGTAAAACAGGAACACTTTATCCCACCACCATGAAACTTTACATGCATGCATGTATACTCCATTCTCTACTGAAAGTAGAAATACTTGAACGATCCTAGTGTGACCTTCCCTTCCTTGGTTATTAACCAAAAACAGTACTGCCTTAATTCTTCATGGCCTCAGAGATGTTGGTCCACATTGACATTATTGTATAACACAGTTGCTGCATTTTTGTTGGCTACAAATCCATGATGCAAATCTCTCATTCCACCACATCCCAAAGGTACTTGATTGGATTGAAATCTGGTGACTGTAATGGCCCCTTGAGTACAGTGAACTTATTGTCATGTGCAGTGTTGGGGAATGTTACTTTAAAAAGTTACTTTACTTAGTTACTTCTTCAAAATGTAACTACGTCACCTTCTGCGTTACTTTTTATTGAAAATAACTATGTTACGTTACTGCGTTACTCTTTATTGAAAGAAACTAATTAAACCACTTTAAGTTACTTTAAAAATGCTTTTTACATATGCTTTTTGGTGTGTCTAGGTTTAGTATCATACAATACTCATTGGACAAAATATTATAAATGTATTAACCTTTCCAAATATTTAGAAGATTTGAATCAAGTTTAATGGTTTTAAAGTTGATTAAGAAATAATTATTATTTACAGAACCTGGGAGCAATTAGCATTAACTGTCTTGCTCAAAAACAGAATGATAGAGGATTCACCTTGGTAGTGTGGGGGGGCAGGGGTTTGAACCAGGGTCCTAATAATCAATTAGGCCACCTTGCCGCCCCTAGATAGAGATTGCCTGATCATGTCGAGTGCAGACTTGTGGTAACTACTTTCTCTGTTTTGGATGAATGTGTGAGTGTTTGTATGTAAAACCAATTTCACCTCAATGTCTGAGTATATAACAAATTTTAACTGAGTAAAGAAATACAGATAAAAAAATATAGCCGCAAGCGGCGATGTGCGGGTTCAAACCTTTTTTCTCAATTGCGACTTCAAAGTAATTTCACACAAGGTTCAACATTGTTATAAAACATATGCTATCATTTTTATGATCTATAGCTTTATTTATGTCATTCTACGTGCAGTTATTATACATTTAAAGTGCCCCCTAGTGGCCAATTTGAATGAGACTTGCAGGGTGTGGTTCAGTTACTTATTAAGAGATTTGTCATGATTGGAGAATGAATATGCAATTACTAGTAACATTTGTGTATTGGCACTCACCTATCTTGCGCTTGTAGCGCCCCTTATTGGTCAAGGTATATGAAACTGTCTGGGTATATGTTAGGAACTTATCTGAACACATCCAGTGAGTTTTGTGATGATTAGCCTTACGGTTGCTGATTTGTATTCATTTATGTCGAGAGCCACTCCCCTTTCAAAGTTCATTGGTCAATAACTTAAAATGTAATTGAGATTGACATGTTTTGTTCAACTTCAAATAAGCTTGATCCAATAATGATT
>JACXGM010023257.1:0-16283 GCA_016801145.1 Umbra pygmaea
TATACATAGCCCTATATCTTTAGAAATAAACAATGGAGAAATAGAGTCTTTAAACGCTTCCGATTTCAATTTATTCGCTGTCAAAGTGACCCCTAAACTCATTGGAATGAATGGAATGCTAACGTGAGCTGATAGCCTGGTAGCATCTGACTCGCTACATACAAGCCTCGACTTCCGGATGAAAAGCTACCCCCTTGGAGGTTATGCCCTCCAGCAGTTGTAAATCAGACACTCGTGGGCGTGTTTTGGCTGCTCTGTGTGCGTGCTGCTTATTTTTATACGCGCATGTCCCATTCTTTTCCTCTCCCTATGTTTTGTTTCACGCTCGCACCTGCCTGTTTACAGTCGAATGTTGAATTGGTGCGCGAAGAGTAATTTCTGCGCCAGTGAAATTATATAATTTGCTTGTGGAGGTATGTTTTTCGCGCTCGCGAGTTTTGACATAAATGTGATGCCATACAGTACGGTCTTCTAACATTCCGTGCTTAACGTTAGCCAAAACAGCAGGTTTATCTTCGTCTGATTCCAAATCAGATGCCAGAATGATTGGCATCCTCTAATAAGTAATACAAAACTATTATTTCCCAGTGATCTGTGTTCACAGCTCGCTCTAAATTAAGGGCAGTGATGTTGTTAAAACAGATGCTACTTTTTAGCAGTTTTCTATGGCTGTTGAGTTCAAATTAACCGCTGTTCACAGCGCAAGTAAATATATACAAAAGAACAGGTGAAAGCGATGCATTCTGATTTAACTGCAATATCTCATTCCTGTTTTTTTCTTTAGATTGGTGCAGTGCACACTAATGAAAGATTGATTAAAAAACAAGAGCAATGGATGATATATTATTTATTTGTGTTCAAAAACAGAAAAGGGAAAACAACATTGAAAATGTAAATATTTTTCTCATTTTATAAGTAGCAATATCTTATTGTGGTCTACCAAATGAAGTGGCCAGTATGTTTGCATCAATGAGCAGTGGAATATGGAATAACCATGTGTTTAATGAAATAGCAATGCACAACATTAATGTTATTGGGAAATAGTCTCTGTCCAAAAATGAAGATAGGCTTACAAGCAGAATTTCGTTTTGACCTTACAATCAATTCCATCTTATACAAGTTCTTAAATGAACCCACTACACATAACAACTATTAGATGATAATGCAACTTTAACTTCACAATTTTGTTGTTTAAATGATAGAGAAATATATGTTCAGCAAGTCAATATGTAATTACAAACTGCTACTGAAATGTCATTGATTATAAAATGACACAACCCTCCCCAGGGCAAAATAAAAAAAATACTAAATCCTCCTTATGACAAAAATTACAAAATAAAAATCTCCCTCCACGTCTCCTGATGATAAATTACTCAAATGTCTTGAGGTAAATGGTCAATAACTGTAATTTAATGAAAGGTGTATGAAGGTTGAGGTTACATATGGAGTATTTTGAGGGAAGAGAACAATCATAATTCATGGAGAGAGCAGACTGTTTCTATTTTCTTCTTTGAAGGAAAGACCTGAAGTTATTGGCTCTGAGGTTTGCACAGCTGTGCTTAGCTACAGCAAGCAGATCATTGAGGTGCGGCATTGCCAATGTTACCATCCACAGCTGTACTCTAACAATACTGACAACACTCCCAGAGGAAGACCAAGTAGAAAACTAAGCATAGTACATTGTCACTGTGAAGGAAGAATTGATTCTTAAAATGACACAGATATCATGGCAAGAGACACATATTTAGTTTATCTTTGTTTTACCAGGAAAGTAAATTATGAACCAATTCTTATTCATAATAACTGGCCCATTATACTCACATAACTAATATAAAAAAATATATATATACAGTATATGTGTATATAAATACAAATCTAGCAAATTACTGTACTGATAAGCAGACAAGACAATTTTATTTTGCCTAAGCTGGCATCTGCCCTTTTGCCAGCCGAATCTATCATCTTGTTGATCTAAAATAAATAGACAGATGGAAGATATAAAAAAATGCTGTGTATCTGCGATTTGATCCTAAGCAGAGGACAGCTGCCTGGGGACTCAGCTGAAGTACAGGCCGTAGTGAAGCTAGCGCTTCATCACAATGTCACTGTCAGTTGGTGACTGTGAAAGTAACTGGGGGGATGGGAATGGGAGGCACTGATGAGGAAGGAAATTATCCAGGGGAACACCACTGTCACAACACCATTTTTTCTGGTGTTTTGACCAGTCTCAAGGTGACGTTGGTGCTGTGTGTAACAGCTGTGCAAAGGTTTGACATTTTTAGATTCATGATGCCATTGCCCCATCAAAAACTGATATCAGATTAATGATCAAATTGGCTTTGATCGCTAATACACTTGAACAGAATTGTACTGAGTAATGGGGCTGTTAATGATAGACAACATAACGACAGAAACAGGATACACAAAAACGATTTTCAACATACATTTATGTACAATGCACAAAAAGTGTTGGGATTTTCTTATAAGCCTTTTCACAGTTATTCCCTGTAGATATTCACATAATTACAGTTCTGTATAGAAAGTATATCACAATTTAGATTAAGAAATTTGGTCAGAGATTTGAGAGTTCTATAATGTAGCTATTTAATTAGCAGCTAACAGGAGGTGGCTGACGAGGCTAGCATAGTCCTGTCTGATATGGTAATTTGCCACTGTGTGGCTTTGACCAACTACACATCAAAACCAGAGAGAAGTACCCTGGAAAAATCAAAGTGACATTTTCCCTCCACGGTGGGCTGAGCAGGTCCAGGTACAATCACACAACCTGGTGTTTCATCAGTTTTCTTCCAGGGAGAGACAGAGGCAGAGGCTGGGTGGCAATGCTGATGTAACACTATATATGACAGACATAGACAAACAGCAGAAAAACAAATAAAATATATACTGTATATATTTACATATACATATATATATACACTCACCTAAAGGATTATTAGGAACACCCTGTGAATTTCTCATTAATGCAATTATCTACTCAACCAATCACATGGCAGTTGCTTCAATGCATTTAGGGGTCTGGTCCTCGTCAAGACAATCTCATGAACTCCAAACTGAATGTCAGAATGGGAAAGAAAGGTGATTTAAGCAATTTTGAGCGTGGCATAGTTGTTGGTGCCAGACGGGCCGGTCTGAGTATTTCACAATCTGCTCAGTTACTGGGATTTTCACCCACAAACATTTCTAGGGTTTACAAAGAATGGTGTGAAAAGGGAAAAACATCCAGTATGCGGCAGTCCTGTGGGCGAAAATGCCTTGTTGATGCTAGAGGTCAGAGGAGAATGGGCCGACTGCTTCAAGCTAATAGAAGGGCAACTTTGACTGAAATAACCACTCGTTACAACCGAGGTATGCAGCAAGGCATTTGTGAAGCCACAACATGCACAACCTTGAGGCGGATGGGCTAAAACAGCAGAAGACCCTACCGGGTACCACTCATCTTCACTACGAATAGGAAAAAGAGGCTACAATTTGCAAGAGATCACCAAAATTGGACAGTTGAAGACTGGAAAAATGTTGCCTGGTCTGATGAGTCTTGATTTCTGTTGAGACATTCAAATGGTAGAGTCCGAATTTGACGTAAACAGAATGAGAACATGTCAAAGTCAAAGTCAAAGTTGTTTATTTATCATATGCATCGAATAACATACATTATCCTATGCAGAGAAATTCTTATGACATGGCACGGCGCATCTATGCAGTGGGCTTAAAAAGAATTACAACAATATAAAGAATTTTAAAAATAATAATGACATTAGTAATAATAATTATAAAACACTGTGTACTGAGCAGTGATCTGGAAAATGTACAACAGTAGAAGTAGCAAATATTATAGATTTGGCATGGAAAATTGCTTTTTAAAGGTGCATTTGAATTTCTGCTACATCAGATGTAGAGAGCATAAAGTGACCAGAGAGTATCAGTACTCAACAGACCATTTGCGATCAGTGTCTGTGTTCCATGTTGAGCAGCCGAATGGCCTGGGGGAAGAAACTGTTTTTAAGTCTGGTGGTCCGTGCCTTGATGCTCCGGTAACGTCTACCAGACGGCAGTAATGAGAAAAGTTCACGGCCTGGGTGGCTGTGGTCTTTAAGAATGTTCTTAGTTTTCCTGAGGCATCGCTTATGGTAAATGCCTTGCACGGAGGGGAGGCAGCAGCCAATGATGCGCTCCGCTGACTTCACCACCCTCTGAAGGGCCTTACGATCAGCAGTGGAGCAGCTGCCGTACCAGGCTGTAATGCAGCCTGAGAGGATGCTCTCAATGGTGCACCTGTAGAAGTTAGTTAAAATCCTGACAGACATGCCAAACTTCTTGAGTCTCCTCAGGAAGTATAGGTGCTTTTGGGCAGTTTTAGTTGCCGAGATTGTCTGTCTGGACCATGTGGGGTTGTCGCTGATGAACACACCGAGGAACACCGAGTGAACAGAGCGTACAAGAGGGGACTGAGTACGCAGCCCTGTGGGGCTCCGGTGCTCAGGGTCATTGTGGAGGAGGTGAGGATGCCCATTCTCACCATGGATCCCTCATGCCTTGTTACCCCTGTGCAGGCTGGTGGTGGTGGTGTAATGGCATGGGGGATGTTTTCTTGGCACCTTTTAGGCCCCTTAGTGCCAACTGGGCATCGTTTAAATGCCACAGCCTACCTGAGTATTGTTTCTGACCATGTCCATCCCTTTATGGCCACCATGTACTCATCCTCTCACGGCTACTTCCAGCAGGATAATGCACCATGTCACAAAGCTCCAATAATTTCAAATTGGTTTCTTGAACATGACAATGAGTTCACTGTACTGAAAAGGCCCCCACAGTCACCAGATCTCAACCCATTAGAGCATCTCTGGGATGTGGTGGAACGTGAGCTTTGTGCCCTGTATGTGCATCCCACAAATCTCCATCAACTGCAAGATGCTATGCTATCAATATGGGCCAACATTTCTAAAAACTGATAGCAGATACCAGCTCCACCAACCCTAGCAACTATCATAACAACAGACAAACTGGGGGAGAGGTGTCATCAAACTTAAAGGAACAGACCCAGCAACTAAACATCATGCAATGCATGGAATATTAATGATAATAATACTAATATATACACACATGTAAATAGAACATACAACTAAAACAGACAAAGTTCACTAATAATGCATTTAAGGAGTCCAACTCTCAGTTCATACACACCAGCCCACACTGGGTGTGACAGTTTGACTCAAATCTATTTGTAATGATTCAGTTTTGTGTTCTGTATTAGTGTGTTGGTATTTACCTTCATTTAAGGAGTCCATCTCTCAGTTCCTACACACCAGCCCACACTGAACTGGGTGGGACAGTTTGACTCAAATCTATTTGTCATGATTCAGTTTTGTGTTCTGTATTAGTGTGTTTGTATTTACCTTCATTGCATTAAATGCAATTCTAGAGAGAATGATTCATACTTTTGTTAAAAAAAGGAAACATTCTGTAATAGACCACATTTCAGATGATGGCCAGTGCATGTTGACACATTGTCCTTGACCTGTTTGGTATCAATCAAATTAAAAGGTGCGGTTGTGACATTTGACAATTTGTGTAGTTATTTTTGTTGATCATTTTCTGCTTCTCTTTAAAGTATACGTTTTATATTTAGGAATTTTCATTTCAATATTTTTGAAAGATTCTTCGGGGTATGGATTTCTCTACAGGTGCCTGAGACTTTACTGTAACATATTTCCAAACCAAATTTATCTGTTCTAAATACATTTGCAAATGCATGTCACACACATTAATATACATAGAAAAATATATTACAAAAAAATAATTTTCAGGAAATTGTAATATCTATATATACTATATATTCTTCCCCTGTGGACTGGTACAGCACTAATACTGTATATACAGAAAGCTTACTTTAAACTAAATTCATATCAACACTATAGACATACTGGGACCTGCTGTTTGTTTGCTGGATGGCAACACATGGAATGTTACGGATGGGAATTATAGTACTAATAATGAGCTGACACAACTTTGAGCATTACCACGTCTAATTACTGGGGAACCTCCCCTGATGACAAAGAGATGGCATAGTCATTAGTCTAATCCTGTTTCGTCTCCTTGCTACTATAAGCATAATGTGTTCTATCCCAACAGAGAATAGAGGAAAACATTGTATAGGACCTGTAATAGAATGAAACCCAACTTAACTGCAGCCATCTGCTGTATAGTGTTAGAGCATATGAAATCTTAAGAACCATGCTGTACTTTCAGATGCACTATTTTAGCAGAAGATTGATCACAACATTGGCTGTTAAGCTTCAGAAGACAGTAGACACATGTCTATGTTATGTGTTGACATGCACCCAGTGCCAAGGAAACTAGTATTTACACTTGTCATTTCACCACATTTTGTAGAAAAGTGCATAGAAAGTAAAGGGTGTGTTTGTTTTTATTTTCACAACCAGGATTCTATTTGCTCACTTTATTTTATTTACATCACTGAGTACCATATTGGGGTTAGGACTATCTGTTTGAAAGAACACTGAATGGACACTGTTGTTTTGTCCTGATTAATGAGATGTCTGATCGTTAAATGAAAGTTGAAATTTCAGAGCACCCCTCCTATCTCCAGGCAATACATCCATATTCATTTAATGCAAGCTGACTTCTAATTATCCTAATGGTTTCCACTGGAGCTATCATGGATGTATTATTCACTCCGAATGTAGTTTTTAACGTTCTCTCAAGTGAATGATCACCACTGGTGAAAGACGGATCTTACAAACTCAATGACAAAAGAATTTTGAAAAACAGACTGTTCGTGTGCAAAATATAAATGTTTGAGAGTACATTCCAAGAAGTACATAAGGCTACTATTAATAGCCTGCTGTCTGAGTGAATCCATTATGATGCCCCATACTGAAATGAAACACACTTGCAATTTCAGCCTCTACCACTAAGATCTATAAACACTCTGGCATACTCAGTGGTCATGGACAATATCTCCCAGTCCAGATTTTTCACATCTTTTTCTACACAAATTAAATAATATAGGAGTTTGTGCTTACATAAATTTCTACCAACAATGAATAAAGTAATGAGCGGAAACAACTGAACTTTTCTTTGGAAATTAAATGTTAACAGATGTTTATGGAAGTGTAAACCAGAGGGCTGCAGGAAAATGAGGGAAAGTTATCCTGCACTTTTTCCAAAGACATTTGGTCAGCACAAGACCCAAATATGGAACAGCTTTTTGAGTTGTGAATGGAAAGATTTGTTCCAAAGAAGCGTACCTCTAGAAGGGTTTTGGAAACAATTTGAATGTTAAACTCATGGACTTCCTACCAATGGCTGCCAGTTCTGACTTGAATGAGAGCTGCCATCTATAGATTACATTTCTATTGTTTTTTGAGGCCTTTCTCGACTCAAGTTTGCCTTTCTCAAATTTCTAAATATAGTTGTGGAAACATGTCAAATCAAATGCCTACTGCTGAAAAGAGAAGACTAATCTGTTGGTAGAACTGAACACATTCTCAACAACTCAAATATATGAAGAGAACTGATGCTTTCCAAAGTATCTTATCCTGAGATCACAGTAGCATAGTCTTCATCAGAGTCAGTGCCAATGGAAAATAAACTTGATTTAGTTTGCCCTACTGTCACATATAGTTAGTTCAGCCCTTTATTCTTTTTTTTCCAATTGGAAGTTTGATATTTCAACCAGATACAAACATTGACTAGAACACTGTGATCATTAATGCAATTGAAATTAACATAAATATTTTATTAGACAGAAAAGCGGAACACACACAGTAAAAACGGCTGTGTTAAATCAACACCCTAAGTGTTAAATTAACACTCTCAGTGTTTATATAGGTCCAAATTGACACTGAAGAGTGTTAATTTAACACTTAGGGTGTTGATTTAACACAGCCGTTTTTACTGTGCACCTACGTTTCCCATCCTGTCAAAATGCTAAAGTTACCAAAACAGCAGTCAATTATTATTATTATATTAGAATAGCTGATACCTTTGTATCTGCAAGGGGTTACAGGAACAACCAGGGCCGTTTTTAGCACCGGGGCTGACACGTTCGCCTGGCAACACTATATTATGTCGGCAACACAAACTCCGATTTTTACTTTGAAAATAATAGAAAAATTAGAATAATATGGTGCTAGAAACAGCCCTGGGAACAAACAGAAAACAATTCAATGAATACACTGTTCAATATGACCAATAGTCTACAAATGGGACATTTAGGACATTCAGTTGTAAAGCTGGACAGCTAGACAAGATGTATTAAACTAAACACATGGCATGACTTGCCACAATGTCAAAGTAGGTCAGGACTCAGAAGAACTTCATGAATGGTGGCCTACATCGGAGGTCTGGTCTAAAAACAAATCATATCGATGCATGGCTGATTTTGCAAAAAAACAAGGCAACAAGGAGAATGTGCTCTGGACTGTGAAAGTTTACGTTGTTTAGCTCCAATACCAAGCATCATGTTTAGTGAAAACAAAACAATGCCCTTGAACAGAAGAAATCTATGCTATAGAGCATGAGGATTAGGGGCTTTAAGGCTGCCATAGGGCACGGCATATCTTCCATCAGTTCCACCACAAATGCCACATTGTAACACAGAATTTATCTCAGGCCATCTGTGAAAAGATGAAGCAGAACCAAAAACGGATCTTGCAACAGGACATGGATTTGAATCATTCTAGCAAATCCACAACACAGAATGACTCAAACAGAAGAGATGGAGTTGGACAGGGACTTGAAGAGGTTCTTACAAACAGGAAGGTCTTTCAACATCACACCATTGAAGCAGTCATGTTAGGAAGGGTAGACTGATGAGTTTCTATTACATAATGTATATTATTGCAAAGTGTACATTTATAATAATTGTGTTCACATAAAGATTACAAGTTCAACCAATGTAAAAATAATACAGAGTCCGTATTGTCTTATGTCATTGAAATAGAAGGTCACAACAAACAAATTCTGCATCCTGCGTAGTGGGCTAAGTTGCTGTATTGCAGGACAGTCTACGTCGCGATGGTAGTGGGTTCAAGCCCGACCATGGGTTCTCTGACTTTCCTTGGGCCCCCTGCATGAGGCAGGACACAATTAGCATAGCACTGCCTGGGATTTGGGATAGATAAGTCAGATAACAATATTCTTCCACGTCATTCTCCAACAACTCTCCAGCAACTAAAGGCTTCTCTGTTGGGTGAACAGTGCGAAAACAATCGGCGGCTCGGTCGACATGTGGTTGGATGAACCATACGCGCCCCTCGTCATCCCACAGATCTGTAAACAGAGTTGAGGAGCTCCGACAAGTCAGGATTAGAGAGTGAATTGGGAAGGGAGGAAAATTGGGGGATTTTTTACCAATGTGTTGACAACTCTGTGACAATTCTGCTCAAATGTAATTCATGCCATACCATAAATGTTATCAATGCACATTTTCTTCTATTCTACATTTGCTCATGCAATACTACTGAAGCTAACAAAGAGTGTCATTGTGTGCTGATTTGTTTATATTAAAAAAGTGTGTACTGTAAGTTTGTTGATGTCTGTGAACATGTGTGTTTGTATGTGTGTGAATGTGAGTGCATGCATTTACCTGTGTGTGTACATTCTATTTAACTTAAGGCCATAGGAGTGTCTTTGATATGTATTTGATAAGGGTAGAAACATAATATATACATATATATATGTGTATATATATATATACATTTCACAGTTATGTTCTTATAATTGGGAGGGACAACATTGCCTGCTTATTCCCTTGACCCTGACCAATGTTTGGTAGAGTAACCTTGCTTAATCAGACAGCTTAATCAGACACTTTCTTAGTTGTCTACATCAGTGTTTCTCAAATGGGGGTACGTGTACGCCTAGGGGTACTTTGGAGTACTGCAGGGGGTAAATTAATTTTTTTAGCAAAAATGCTAATTTATAAATATGCCTAAAATAATTATACAATAATAATGAATGAATAAAGTGATGTATTCTAAACATTTAAAATGTAGCATTTAAATGTTTTTTTTATTTTTTAAAGATTGTTATTTTGTGAATCTATCACTGCCGGCGCTGTATTGTACCTCTTTATATAGACTTTTTTTCTACTGAAAATGTTTTGCACTGGTCAGGGGGTACTTGGTGCTGGTCAGGGGGTACTTGGCTTAAAAAGACAATTCAAATGGGGTACAATATTTAAAAAAGTTTGAGAAACACTGGTCTACATAATTGACAAAGTATTGGTTCTGCTCACTGTGGAGATTAGAGTTCAGAATTTTGGAAATAAATCTCTTAATCTATATCCCTAGAGCAAGATTACTTGGGGTTGCCATTGTTATTTATTTGTTTTTGTTTAAAGGGGTACTACGGCAAATATGTATAATTTGCCTAAATGTATACATTGCTTGAAATAATTATTGTATTAGAGGTTTGAACTATGGGTGCATGATTGTGTGCCTGAAAACCAATGTTCAATAAGTGTAAAAACACAACTGGGAAACCGCAGTTGTTTGTGGTATGTGACTTATACATTTTTCTTAATATACTTTAGGATCTGCTGAAGGTGAGGAAAATGCTTGTTTGCATTAGATAGGAAAACTGTGGAACCCATTATAGGTCATCCAGGCACAAAGGCCCAGATTGTGTTAACTAGCATAATTTGACTGCTAAAAAATAGCATGTCCTGACTAGGATTCAAACCCTGTCCATCGTGACACAGTTGTGCTTCAAGACAGTGACTTATGCCACTGCTCCACATGCAAGCTTATTTTCCATCTAATCTGTCTAGACTTCCTGTGCACCCTATAGCCACCAGGCCATTTTATTTTGAACCTACACCCAATCAAGTATGCCTTAGCTAATGAAGCCCACGCACACTATTATATACACTATCAGCACAGTATCACAAGAAATTAAGTCTTTTCAAATGCTTTTAATTTGTCAGGATGTTAAACATTTCCAGCCCAATGGCTCTTTCCAGTTGTTCAGTTTCACCCAAAGCATGTCATTGAGGAAGAGAAAAAGTGATAGATTGTATAAATTGTAGGGGATCATAAATGTGGGCTCACGACACAGAAAATACAAATCAATGGGATGGGAGCAAGAGGCCCAGACTTTCATTTTGTTTACTCCACTTCATATATTGAAGTGATACAGTGTTGATTCATCCATATCTCAATGGGGATCGCCAGCCTAGTAAAACAACAATCATGCCAGTTCTAAAAGACCAGTAGAGATACACATGGATAAAATGGCCTGAAACCCATCCCACTAGAAACATGAGTCAGAAAGATTTAGGTAAACTAACCAAGAGTCAGCCAGCAGGTGTTCGGGCAGATGAATTGCCAGGTCACTTCCTGTGTCTGCCCTGATTAACTGTAAACTATTTCTTTAAGTTCTTCTGCTGAGGTGGCAGTTTGTTAAGTAGCACAGTGTGCTGTGCAGCCATAGAGCTGCTTCTCTGTGTGGCACATCTCTGTTTTCTTAAACAAATACTACCCTCATACAAAACCCTTGGTGGAAGCACATTAATGGAACCATGTGGCTATACAGTATGATCCTTCTATTTCAAATCTACCATTACAGAAAAAACTATTAGTCACTTACAGTACAGAATGCTGGAGAGCGTGTCAGCATTAATATTACTACTGTAACACAGATTGTCTCCGACAATGCAATTTGGACTGGGGCTATGGATTTAGTATTAAGTACTAAATTACACTGGTTAGCCCAATAGGGGTACTATAATATATATATATATATGTATGTATATATATATATATATATATATATATATATATATATATTAGTTGCAATATCTTAGATGGACTTTAGTAAATGATGCATCTTAACATGGAGATTTGGCATTTACAAATTAACACTAACTGATCGAGGGAAAGCATAAGAGTAATACACTAAACTTTGTTATTTGTCATATCTAATAAACCATATTTAAAATAATCAAATACATTTTAATAATCATGCAAAATATGTAAATTGGCACTGCATCCTTTTTAGCGGGATGACGTTTACTGTTGTCTTATTCACATATGGTTTATTTTTCAAATCAACGTGATTCTGAATGCCTTGTGAACTTCAACTGTATACCGATTGCAGAAAATAAAAGATTTCCCCATTCAGCCACCTAGTAGAAAAAGACATAAGCCTAACTTGACATACATTAAACGTGTGCTGCAAATCGTTCAGGCTGTAATTCCAGTACTTCTTTTTTGTCACCTCTGAACATTTCCCAAAGGCTTCAATATTTTTGAGCAGTGTGTCACCTCAAAAAGAGGAGCAGGTCCAGCTGCAGCTCACGGTGCCGTCGGATCAGCAGAAAATCTATCAGCTTTTAACACAACAGTATCCATCACCCTGTCAGGGCTGCGTTAGCCGGCTCGCCAGCAGCTTGCTCTGTTCAGACGCCAGGCCCTGCCCGGCTCTTACACAACCACACTCTGCCTCATGAGCAGGAGGACTTAAAACAAATGCACTTGCCTACATTTCCATTCCTAAAACGAATAGACATAACATTTTCTTAGATTTAATCAAATACATGTATAGAGATTACATTTTAAGATGTAGAGTAAAATGCTTCCTTTGTACTTTCAAGCTTCAAAAAGCTGATTAAAATCTATTTTGACTACATAATTTTGCTGTTCTTAGGGTTTCAATACCATTCATGTGCAATAGATGATTTGGAGTCCCCCCAGCTATTGGCAGCAATGTTCTTGACAAGATTCTATTTAGCTTAATGCATCTCTGTGTAATTAGACCTCATCAGGGTCACTGTGCTTTTAGCCAGTCACCTCTGGCTCTGAAGGTTTTTGACTAAGTGTAAACAGTTCTATTCAGAGGTATGGAGATTGTCATCACACAAGCATTTGTATTTCAATCCTTGGACCTGAGACTTTGACCCAAAAATATGTATTCCCTAGCCATTCCCTAGCCATAACATTTACCTTAACAACCTAACTTAGCCATAATGCCTATCAAAGTCAAAGTTGTTTATTTGTCATGTGCATCGGATAACATCACATCATCCTGTGCAGAGAAATTCTTTTGACAAGGCTCGACACATCTACACAGAGGGCTTAAAAAGGTTATATACAATATAAAGACATTTTAAAACAATAATAATAACAACAACAAAATACAAAATACACTATGTACTGAGTAGTGGTCCGGAGAGTGTACGACAGCAGAAGTAATAAATATTATAAAATATGGCATGGAAAATTAATTTTAAAGGTGCATTGAATTCTGCTACATCAGATGTAGAGTGGATAAAGTGACAAGAGAATGTCAGGGCTCAAGAAATGATTGTGATTTGTGATCAATGTTCCATGTTGAGCAGCCGAATGGCCTGCGGAAAGAAACTGTTTTTTAATCTGGTTGTCCGTGCCTTGATGCTCCGGTAACGTCTACCAGATGGCAGCAGTGAGAAAAGGTCACGTCCTGGATGGCTGTGGTCTCTTAGGATATTCTGTGTTTTCCTCAGGCATCGCTTGTGGTAGATGCCTTGCACGGAGGGGGGACAGCAGCCTATGATGCGCTCCGCTGACTTCACCACCCTCTGAAGGGCCTTGCGATCAGCAGCGGAGCAGCTGCCGCACCATGCTGTAATGCAACCTGAAAGGATGCTTTCAATGGTGCACTGAAGTTTGTTAAAATCCTGGCAGACATGCCAAACTTCTTGAGTCTCCTCAGGAAGTATAGGCGCTTTAGGGCAGTTTTTGTTGCCGAGGTTGTCTGACGGGACCATGTGAGGTCGTCACTGATGGACACACCGAGGAACTTGAACTCTGGAACTCTCTCGACTTCAGCTCCATCGATGTGTATGGGGGCAAGACCCTCCCTCTGCCGTTTCCTAAAGTCCACTATCATCTCCTTAGTCTTGCTGACATTGAGAGAGAGGTTGTTGCTCTGGCACCAGGTAGCCAAGGCATTTATCTAATCTCTGTAAGCGGTTTTATCGTTGTCGGACATGAGACCTAGGATGGTTGTGTCGTCAGCAAACTTTATGATGATGTTAGAACTGTGTGTGGCCACACAATCATATGTGAACAGGGCGTACAAGAGGGGACTGAGTACGCAGCCCTGTGGGGCTCCGGTGCTCAGGGTCAGTGCGGAGGAGGTGAGGTTGCCCATTCTCACCATCTGGGGTCTGCTCGTTAGGAAGTCCAAAATCCAGTTGCACAGGGAGGTTTTAAAACCCAGGGTCCTGAGCTTGGGAATGAGCTTAGCAGGAACAATAGTGTTAAATGCTGAACTGTAGTCCACAAATAGCATCCTCGCGTATGTGTTCCCTTGTTCCAGATGGGAGAGGGCAGTGTGTGCCGTTAGTGTGATGGCATCGTCTGTGGATCTGTTGGGGCGGTATGCAAATTGTAGGGGGTCCAAGGTGTCCGGGAGGGCGGCGCAGATGTGGGTTCTGACCAACCGCTTGAAGCACTTCATGATGATGGAGGTCAGTGCTACTGGGCGGTAGTCATTTAGGCAGGTGATGGTAGGTTTCTTTGGAACCTGGACAATGGTGGCCTGCTTGAAGCAGGAGGGAACTACAGGGTTAGTGAGAGGTTGAATATGGTGGTGAATACCTCCGCTAGCTGGTCAGCGCATCCTCTTAGGACACGGCCTGGAATGCCATCTGGCCCTGGAGACTTCCGCGGGTTTACTCTTTTAAAAGCTCTCCTTACATCAGCCGTGTCCAGGGACAGAGTGCAGTCGTCTGGGTTCTCAGCTAGCTTCTCAGGAGTGATGTTGGCCACCTCAATCGGTGCAAAGAAGGTGTTGAGCTCGTCGGGGAGCAAGGCGGGGGGGTTGGCATCACAGCCATATTATCCCTTTGTACTCCGTTATCTGCCGCAGTCCACACCACCCAGAGCCTCTTTTAGCATCTCTGATGGCCTTCCGTAGGTCATATCTGGCCCTCCTCAGAGCGTCCAGGTCCCCAGAGTTATAGGTAGAGGACTGTGCTGCAAGCTTGGCACGGACATTACCGTTAACCCAGGGCTTTTGGTTAGGGAAGGTCTTAACATTGACCCGTGGAACGACATCATCTGTGCACTTGGTGATGAATGCTGTGACAGAGTCAGTGTATACATCAATGTTGCCGCCAGCTGCAATACGAAACATTTCCCAGTCTGTGGTTTCGAAGTAGTCTTGGAGAGTAGTGATGGCTTGGTAAAAAAAAACAACGTTTTTTCCTGTTTCAGACGTTGCCTGTAGGTTGGGAGAAGAATGTAGATATGATCTGCCTTTCCAAAGGCAGGGCGAGGGATGGTTTTAAATCTGTTACGGATCGTTGAATAACAATGGTCAAGAGTCTGGTCACCTCGAGTGTGAAAAGAAATGTGCTGATGGAATTTGGGCAGCATTTTTTTCATGTTTGTCCTGTTAAAGTCTCCAACAACAATAAAAACAGACTCAGGATGAGCGTCCTCCAGGCCATTTATTATTCCATATACATACCTGCAAACTAGTCGCTTTTCGGCGAAAATCGCCGTTTTGAATGGGAAAATGTCATCCACATGAATCGTGTAGATCAGAAGAGTTTTTATTGGGGGGGGGGGGGGGGTACAATTTTCCCAAAACACAAGTTTTAAAAACCTGCTGTGGTTTTCAACTCTTTGTTGATATATCACGCGAGTCAATTGGCCAATCACAGTCAAGATAACGGCAGCGTCTTTGAAAAGCCCCTGGCTGCAGCTTCAACTTTTCACGCTACCACTACCGGGCAGAGGCCGTTTATGGATACTGGGCCGATACCACTTTTTATGGAACGAGTACAAGTAAAGAGCATTTCATTTTGGGTACTTGCCGATACAAGTACCGATACGAGTACTTTTAAGAACTATGCCAAATGTCACATTTATAAAGCTAAAATCGGCTATTTCTTAGATGTTGATCAGCCAATTCAAATATAGAAAAGTAAATATTCCTACATATCCAGAAGAACATTGTTTACATTGCAGGTTAATGTGTTATATTTATTACAGATGTCAATGGTTTAAGTCTCCTTACCTAATTAGGTAAAGTGAGAGAAACACGTTTGTAAAAACGCGAACGCAATACCTTTGTGTTAGAATTTGCCCTAAGCATTGCAGACGTTTTGTGGAAGATGAGAATGTCTGTTTGAAGTGACTTTTTCCAAAACAGGGATACTTACCTAATCATATGTTATTCTGTTAAGGTATTTGATTGTTTTATTATAATCGGTAGCCTACACAATTAGCTATAGCTGTATACTATTACTA
>JACXGM010023258.1:0-16302 GCA_016801145.1 Umbra pygmaea
GCTGGCTGTTGATGGACTGGTACTAGGGCTGGCTGTTGAATGTCTGGTCATCGGGCTGGCGGTTGATGGACTGGTCATTGGGCTGGCTGTTGAGTGACTGGTCATGGGGCTGGTGGTTGATGGATTGGTCCTAGGGCTGGCTGTTGACTGGCTGGTCATGGGGCTGGCTGTTGATGGTCTAGTCCTAAGGCTGGCTGTTGATGGTCTAGTCCTAAGGCTGGCTGTTGATGGTCTAGTCCTAAGGCTGGCTGTTGACTGGCTGGTCCTAGGGCTGGCTGTTGACTGGCTGGTCATGGGGCTGGCATTTGATGGACTGGTCCTGGCTGTCTGGTGGTCAATCTTACTGTTAATCTTTAATTTGACAGAGACGTGATCCTCATGTTCATAACATTATTTTTTTCCAAAGTGGAAGATGCTCTTTCCACATTAGCTTTGCTGTCTTTCTCAGGCCCTCTGAAGAGATAATGTTTTTTCCATACTGATCAATTGTGGTAAGGAACCACATACACAAATCTGTTATTTTGTTGTGTTCCCAATTTGCAGCTGGTTTTAGAGTTTTAAATATTTGGAAATAACAGTGTGCATTTTCTCACAAGACATTGTGTAGTTTCACATAATATAGAGGGTAGAGAGTGTGTGAAGAGTGAGGGAGCAGACAGGTTCTCGCTAATTGAATGTAAAAATGCTATAACTGTCTGTTTGTGTATATTTACTTACACTATAGAACGTGAAAAGAAGGAACTCTATGGTTCTCTGTGCTAAGTGTGTAGGGTATGTGTGTGTGTGTGTATAGGTGTGTACACAGCAAGAAATCCAAACACATTGCCCAGGTAGGAGAAAGAAAAAGTGATAGACCCGAACATTACATATGTAATAAAATGTGTAGGGGGGGTGCCCAGTGTGCACTCAATGAAAATGTGTTATTGAACATGTTCTTCACAAAAAATAAGCCAAGGCCAATCAACTCAAGTTGAAAAAATAATGAATTGTATAATTTTCCTTTTAGTAAACAGGTCCCAGAGACCCGAACAACACACAAGGGTTAAGGCCGTACTTTCTGTCAGTATTAGTGTTCCTAAGTAATTTGAGCTTCTTGTTATTAATGTAGTTCTCTTTTGAAATGTGTTTGTCTCAATTGTTGGAGTTATTCGCCCTCCATATGCTACACAGGAAGTAGTCACTGCTATTTTTTAATCACGTATCCCCTTTCAAACAATTACATTTTGATACTTTGCAATTTCATTTTTTATTGGTTATCTCCTTCTTCATAACTTTTTAGAACAGCTTGATTTGATATGAACTTGACACAATTGATCATGGAACCTACCCGTGTTAAATAAAAAAAACCTTCAACGTCAACTCTGATTTGGAACTTTCCTGCCCAGGGACTGCAGATGAAATTTTGCTTTGTAGCTAATAATGTCCCTGTCAAATAAAAAAAATGTATTTCATCCTTACGAATAATCCTCATGAAATTGCGAGTCTGTCATGAAATGTAAGGACTTTTATGTTTCGTGGCATATTTGTTGTATGTTTTTTTAAAACTGTGTTTTGTTTAATGCGCTGATCTCTGGGCACTGGGAGAGTGATAGGCACTTGATTACTCATTACGCATAAAGGGTGCACTGGCTAAATACCCACACCGGCGTGTAATGAGTTATCAAGATGCCTATTTATCCCAGTGTTCCAGAATGGTCGGCGCGCATTGTAACAACTCCAGTATTGAGTCGAGGAAATGTAAAGGGGCTTATTACTATCCTGTGACCTGTGCAGTGCTGATGTTATCATAAGAGCGTACGTAGACGTTTACTAAAGAACATTTTATTACTGACGGTGTGTTATGTGATCGTGTGAACAATTCATTCTTTTTTCATTGTAATTGCTTTGCTTGTTTAATCTACATGTATTTTAAATGACGTACACATGTTGTTTCTGCAAAGTTGAACTTGTTCTCAGTCAATTTACATGTTTAAATAAATAAATATACAATGATTGACAACAGGTAACACAAACAGGGGTGCTTCATACACTGTTGAATTAATAACAATGGCTAACAGCTGTGAATGTTTGGGTATAAACCAGGCCATCGATTGGGGGATGAAGATGTCATTGCAATTGTCCAGGAGAAACAGCACATGAAACAGTTCAGACATTCGGGGCACTCGAACCCTGATAGTACACACCCAAAGGAGCAGTTCCAGCCAAAGGAAGGGGGTCAGGGGGCACCAACACTAGGGGCACCATCACCGGCACAGGAAGAGAGGGTGTGGTGGAGCCCCCGAAACTGGCGTGGTGGGAAAAGCCTCTGGGACCGGCGTAAGGAGGAGGGACTCTGGCACTGTCGACATAAGCAGAGCCACTGGTGCTGGCATGGAAGGTGGCACTCCCGGCTCAGGCATTGGAAGCGGAGCTGCTGGTGCTGGCATGGGAGTCAGAGCCACTAGCACTGGCATAGGAGGCAGAGCCTCTGGCACTGTTATTGTGGGCGGAGCCTCTGCCACTGGCATTGATGGTGGAGCCACTGGCAATGGCATAGAAGACGGAGCAACTGGCGCTGGAGCTTTAATTGCTGGCCGCTGGCATTGGCGTGGTTAGCGGAGCCTTCAGCACTGGTGTAAAAAGCCAAAATAGCTCCATGCCAAATAGCTCCCATCAAAAATCTGTTATGGGATACAAAGGGGGCTGTATTACCAGTCATCCATGGCCTGAATTACCCCAATGTGTATGGGGTAAGGAGTATTGGAATTAAGTGTCATAAACTTTAAATATTTAGTTTTTCAATCAAACTCATGAATGGTATTGTGTCTACAACCTCTTTGGATCATTGAAATCAATCTCAGACACCTGGGATAATTAGATTGCCAGGTGAGCCCAAATAAAGGAAAGCTACTTAAGAAGGAAGTTCCACATTACTAAGCAGGCCACAGGTTTCAAGCATTATTGTCACGATGTAAGAGTAATCAGAAGGCAGTTTAAATTAAAGGAGGTTTAATAAAACAAATAACAAGGAAGATACAATGGAACGTAAATACACAGCTAACAGGATACAATACTCAACATTAAAGAAACCAATGGGCATAAATACCCTTTGAATGAGAACAGATAGCACCTGCATGCATAATCAAAGCTAAATGTAGAGATGAGCTAGAGCAATCGTGGAAAGAACAGAGACGAATGGGAAATCCTTAGTATTCCGGTGATGTAGAGCGCTGGACACGACGAGGAGTAGGGGCAGATGCGACAAATATGGGAAAGAAAAAGGATCTTTCTAATGCGGAAAAGCATTAAATAATGCAATGTCTTGGACAACGTATGAAAACATTAGATATTTTACGAAAACGTATCATCGTACTGTGAAGAGATTTGTGGCTGATTTCGAGCACAGATGGGTTTGTGCAGATAAACACAAAATAAGGAAGGTTACTGCCAGTCAAATTCATCGGATTAAGAGAGCAACTGCTAAAATGCCATTACAAAGCAGAAACAGGTATTTAAAGCTGCTGGTGCCTCTTGAGTCCCGCAAAGCTCAAGGTGTAGGATCGTCTAGAGGCTTGCAGTTACCTAATATTCGGCCACCACTAACCAATGCTCAAAAGCAGAAACGGTTGCAGTGGGCCCAGGAATACATGAAGACTCCATTTGTTGTTTACTGATGAGTGCTGTGCAACCCTGGATGATCCAGATGGATGGAGTGGATGTTTAATGGATGGCCACCATGTCCCAATAAGGCTGTGACCTCAGCAAGGAGGTGGCGGAGTCATGTTTTTGACCAGATTCATGGGGAGAGAATCGGTAGGCCCCTTTAGGGTCCCTGAAGATGTGAAAATAAACTCTGCAAAGTATATAGAGTTTCTGACTGACCACTTTCTTCCATGGTACAAAAAGAAGAACTGTGCCTTCCATAGAAAAATTATCTTCATATATGACAATGCACCATATCATGCTGCAAAGAATACCTATGTGTCATTGGCTGCTATGGGCATAAAAAGAGAGAAACTCATGGTGTGGCCCCCATCCTCCCCTGACCTCAATCAGATTGAGAACCTTTGGAGCATCTTAAGCAAAAGATCTATGAGGGTGGGAGGCAGTTTCCACTGAAACAGCAGCTCTGGGAGGCTATTCTGAAATCCTGCAAAGAAATTTAAGCAGAAACTCTCCATATACTCACAAGTTCAATGGATGCAAGAATTGTGAAGGTGATAGCAAAGAAGGGGTCATGTAACTTGCTCTGTTAAGATGTGTTTGAAATAGCTTTTGATTTCAGTATATTTATTAATATATATTGATATTATATTTACTTATATTTCAGATATGACCTCCTAATGCTACAAATTAAATAAATTACAATTTTCAGTTCTTTACAACCTATAAAATGTTTTTAAACTCTTTTGTGCATAATAATTTGAAACTTAAAAAGAAAAAAATATTTTAGAAAAATTACTGTTTTCATTGTGTTCAATGAAATTCAACCAATATCCTAACGGTTGGTGACTTGAATAGTATACTGACTGTCATTTCCATCGAATATTTAGGAAAATCCGTGTAAAATATAATTTGCATAATAATATGGAATGTGGTGGTCATTCTGTAACATGTTTGGAGGAAAAGTCGGAGGCAAAAGCAAAGTTAAAGTAAATGTTTACTTACACTCAAAAACACTTCATAAAGGAAAATATCTTGTGGAGTCAAAATGAAAGTAAACAGATAACACTCGCAAAATCCCGAAAAAAAATGACAATACAGAACTAACTGAAAGAACTCATGCAATCGATCGTCTTGTTTCTGGTTCGATCATTCGCAGGGGTTACTCATTCTCTTCCTTCAACAGTGTAACTCCCCTGTTTGTGTTACCGGTTTTGTGTATATATACACTCACCTAAAAGATTATAGGAACACCATACTAATACTGTGTTTGACCCCCTTTCGACCTTCAGAACTGCCTTGATTTTACAAGGTGCTGAAAGCATTCTTTAGAAATGTTGGCCCATATTGATAGGATAGCATCTTGCAGTTGATGGAGATTTGTGGGATGCACATCCAGGGCACGAAGCTCCCGTTCCACCACATCCCAAAGATGCTCTATTGGGTGGAGATCTGGTGACTGTGGGGGCCATTTTAGTAGAGTGAACTCATTGTCATGTTCAAGAAACCAATTTGAAATGATTCAAGCTTTGTGACATGGTGCATTATCCTGCTGGAAGTAGCCCTCAGAGGAGGGGTACATGGTGGCCATAACGAGATGGACATGGTCAGAAACAATGCTCTGGTAGGCCCGTGGCATTTAAACAATGCCCAATTGGCACTAAGGGGCCTAAAGTGTGCCAAGAAAACATCCCCCACACCATTACACCACCACCACCAGCCTACACAGTGGTAACAAGGCATGATGGATCCATGTTCTCATTCTGTTAATGCCATATTCTGACTACCATCTGAATGTTTTAACAGAAATTGAGACTCATCAGACCAGGCAACATTTTTCCAGTTTTCAACTGTCCAAATTGCAAATTGTAGCCTCTTTTTCCTATTTGTAGTGGAGATGAGTGGTACCCGGTGGGGTCTTCTGCTGTTGTAGCCCATCTGCCTCAAGGTTGTGCATGTTGTGGCTTCACAAATGCTTTGCTGCATACCTCGGTTGTAACAAGTGGTTATTTTAGTCAAAGTTACTCTTCTATCAGCTTGAAACAGTCGGCCCATTCTCCTCTGACCTCTAGCATCAACAAGGCATTTTTGCAAACAGGACTGCCGCATACTGGATGTTTTTCTCTTTTTTACACCATTCTTTGTACACCCTAGAAATGGTTGTGTGAGAAAATCCCAGTAACTGAGCAGATTGTGAAATACTCAGACCGGCCCGTCTGGCACAAACAACCATGCCACGCTCAAAATTGCTTAAATCACCTTTCTTTCCCATTCTGACATTCAGTTTGGAGTTCAGGAGATTGTCTTGACCAGGACCACACCCCTAAATGCATTGAAGCAACTGCCATGTGATTGGTTGAGTAGATCATTGCATTAAGGAGAAATTGAATGGGTGTTCCTAATAATCCTTTAGGTAAGTGTAGATGTGGGATGATGATTTCATTGCGCTTGTCAAGAAGAAACTTTACATGAAACGGATCAGTCAGTAAGGGCACTGATTAAACCCTCTTCCATGACTAGATCTGATACTAAATCTAGATCCAATGTCTGGGTTTCACAGTGTTTCACCACCCAGAAATTGCATGCATTCAGTAAACAATTTTTTTTATACATGACTCACAATATTGATACATTTAAAACTCCAAGCAGCTGTCATGACAACAACGAGACATGCCAAATGGAAAGAATGATAATCTAGACATCATGACCAGTAATGTGTTATGTAAATGTATTCTTTTTTTATACAATAAAATGTGACCTCCATGCCAACGAGCTATGTGTTTGTCATGCTAAATGAAAACATCTACCCTCATCAAGTCAGGTCATCTGACCATAGAACTGGTTCCAATCAAATATCCAATAACGTTTAGAATATGTTATAATTACAGTTAATAGTTATGTGTTTATTTTTTGACACAGAGACCCATGTTTCATTTCATAACAACATATTAAGCACCATTTGGGGCTATGCCGACGCAAGGCATTTCATTGGGATGTGGTGTTTTAAGGCATCACACTCGTTGCACCCCTTTTTAAACATTTCTTTAACAGAAGGTAACAAGTCTACGCAAAGCATGGCCTGGCCTAGTCTAAGAGGTAACATTTTGTCTACTTTATTAGCATTATCTGATGTCTTAATATACTTAAAATAATAATATATATCTTAACATATCTTAATGACACTCACACATTATGCCTTATGCTTTTCGTTTTGCTGGCCTACTAATTTCCAATGTCCCGTCATTATCCAATCCTTGACTGATCTTGCCTCAACACGCACATTTGGTTTCCATTCCAATCACCATTACATGTTTTAACTCTCTTTGTTTCCCCCTTGCCTTTTCAGCTTGTCATTTTCCACTGTTTGTGTTGTTTTAGGCGTAAACAATTACCCGCTACAGCAGAGAAAACCCCCAAATGACATTTTTAACTTGAAATGTTATGACTCTTCATGGATTAACCCCAATATTAAAAAAGGTTGAACATATCCTTTGTTTACATCTCCATGAAAGCTGTACGCCACCAGGGTACAAAGATTATCTTAGGGTAATTTTTTCAACTGACCTGAAGACTGAAATGGAGTCTTTCTACACTGCGAAGAGGGAAACCGCAAATATTATAGGTTTATGATGAATGACAGGTTGTTTTTTCATACAAAATACATTTGGGTTTTTAAAAATTCAAATAAGTTGCTTAATTTCAGGGGTTTAGTGAAGGTAATTTTTTACCCTTTCGAGAATGGGAGTATACAGAATGTTAAGAAAGCGCAAGGTTTAACTTCCTATGCTGACTGTTTGTTTTTTTGACTAGTCTAAGTATATTTATTGTGTGTTTCATGCATACTGCACCATTGCCTGAGTTTCTTGAAGAAACATTTTATTAAAATAGATCTGCTTCTTGTCTTCATGTAAAACCTTGAAAATCAGATGAACTGGAAATCAGGGGCTCCATTTCGAGTCATTTTGCTGAATCCCCCTGAAGAAACTTAGGGTAAGGTGCCTTGCGCAAGGACACAATGACATTTGGCACAGTTGGGAATAGAACCGGCAACCTTCTGACTACAAGTCTGAGTCCCTCAACTCACAAATAATAAAGGGGAAGAGGGGAACATACATACACAAGCAGAGCCAGATCCAGGCATAGGGCTCACCTATCAACTAGGGGCCGCCACTGCCATTGTTATCTAAATGTTTTTTATTTTTGGAAATATCATAAAGTCATACTCAATATGCCACCTTCATCTACGCATTCAGAGGAGATGCGTACTTGTCAGTAGAGCCTAAAAACAAAAAAAATATATTTTCCGAGCCTAAAAAGAGTGGCAGATATTGTGCGTTAAGATTCACTTTCGAATTAACTATTAAGGTAAGACCTGAATTTCTTACATCTTAATCAAATTAAAACATTTGGCTTATAGTAGTATTGTTAAAGAATAGAGAACTAAATGTATCTTCTTCTTCACCAAATGAAAAAACTGAAATTGAGTGTGTCACACAGCCGAAGAAAAAAGTTGGTCTATTTTTAACCAACGTAAATCGCGGTAAAACCTGAAATTTAGCTCATCGCGATTTAAACCATTTGCCTTATTGTAGGCAAATGGTTTACATTTTTTTTTTGCAGTTCACTAAAGCTATAAATGAATACACTGAAACCAAAATTTAGTCTTTATGTGGTGAACAGCCTGCGATATGCAGTAGGGGAAGTAACGAAATACAACAGTATTTTTTCAAGCCTGTAATTTTACTCTTACTTAAGTAGGCATTTCACTATGTGAAGTACTTTGTTACTTTTAAAATCATAATTCGCTACTGAGCAGACAATTAATTATATCCAACTCTTAACAGATATTTTTTGTTGAGTAGTTTTTGAGAATAATACTTAGTAATTTTACTTCAGTACTTTTTCCACCACTGGCGATATGTGACTGGATTCTGGGACTAGGCGGAAGGCGCAAGAGTTTACTTGTCAGTACAGTCGAGCATTGGTTCCCACCCTTTTTCATGACACGGCACAATTGGGTGCCACCAAATAGTAAGCAGTCTTAATGCAAATAGTGCAGAAAACCATATATTGACCATTTAGTTCCAACATTTTTTAAACATATTAAAGTGCAAATTCACAACAATTTTTTTTTTTAAATAAGTTCATTTCTTCAGTTTCATATAAAGAATATGTCTAGCATACGTTAATGAAAACATTAGGTGACAATTGTATTCCTAACATTTAGTCCCTGTCTAGCAAACCATATTTTCTATCTAACATACAGCACATTCAAATTCACTCACACAAAGACACAAACATGAACCAGAGTCCAGTGGGTGTACATACTGTAGATCCACACGCATTTGAACAAAGTGCGCAATGTCAAAACTAAGTAATCTGAGATAGTTGATCTGGGTTTCTTAAAACCTTTCATCTTGGCAGATCACTACGTGTGTTTATGCAATCTTGACAGACCAAAAAACATTATATTATAATAAACATGGATCAAATGAACAAGGACTTTAGTAAAGGAAAGCAGGCGCGCAGGCAATGCGAACACATGACAATCTTTCACTCTCTGTATTTCTCTCGTGCTATCAAGTGCACCAAAAATAATTCAGTAAACACCAAAAGATATGTTTGATTGAAATATAGTATTACATTGACCACACATATTGAAAAACATCCTACATTTATGCAATCCCTCGTCTATTCCTCATGGGCCATTCAAACTATACTTACTAAACATTCGTGTATGTAGGGCTGCTAAACAATTTAGTTTGCAATAAAAACCAAATATATTACATTTCTGGACATACAGCCAACTACTTTATTTATAACCTGTGCGAATCCGTTGCAGAATGTTGGTTTATATGGGATGTTGACATTTGGGTACAGACACGTGGTTTTCAGAGGCATAGATATGTGTGCTTGTCAACTGCAGGTGTGACCTTAATTGCTTCACTGTCCAATCAGATCAGAGGCTGAACTTCATCTGAGCGCGTGATTCGAGACAGTTTGTCTCCAGTGCATCAGCTTGGGAAATACTCACAGGAGAGCGAAAAGAGCGTTATGAATACAACGCTGCATAAATTGCCTCCTTTTGAAAAACCTCATGGCACACATGGGGAGTTTTGTGCCGCGGCACATGGGTTGAAAACCATTGGCATAGAGACTCGAACAACCCTACGCTCTTCACAACTTCTACATAAATGTAAATACCTCCTGGAACACAGTAACCCTCAGCAAAAGATCATCAAACGTGTCACACTGCATCAATGACTCGCGCCATCCCTTGTTCACCTGGACATAAATAGGGACCAAGGTAAAAGGCTGAAAATAATCACTAATCAGAATAACAACCCCTTGATAATCCTAATAAACATGAATATAGCTCCAGTTGAACAGGGGATGGCGCCACACTTCACAATACCCACAGTATGAACATAAAACAACAGTACCTATATTTACTGGCCATGCCAAATCACTTCAGTATCAGGTATGACCGTTGCCTATAAGAATGAGAGACAACAAAATAGTCAATTCTAAGACGTAACTTGTATATAAGCATGGTAAGTTAGTACTACTTTTATTTAGCTAAGCATTAAAGTCCCTATTGAATGTTGCAGTTCCACAAAACAATACATTTGCAGAATTAACAATCAACTTCCATACTCTATTCATTGCTGCTCCGTCTGAGGAATGTTTGTAGATCTCTACCTCCTGTCACTATTCAATGAATTTACTTATTATTCAAGTTGCCTTGATCAAGAGCACAGGGGTAGGAGATGGTAGAATTATGAGATCAGAAACCAGCAACATTCAGTTTAGATTTAGAGTATAAGGTTTCAAATTGGACTTGCACAACAGCTGTGCGTTAGACAAAGCCTACGGAGGAACTAATTATTAACTTAATTTACTTATTAGAATTTAAAACAGTATTAAACAAACCTAGAAATGAGCTCTTAAACAAAAGAATTTGTAGGCTATGGAGTTCCAGTAGTAGCCTACCCTACACTACCTGGAAAAACCTTTAAAAGGAATGCTGTATCTCAGAATTTCAGTTACAAGTGTCAACATTTAAACATCATACATGTAACATTGTTCCTCAAAATACAGTGTTTGATATGCCATTTTAAAGCTCTGAATCTGTACTTCAAGTTTAAACACATTTAAAACATTTACAGGAGCACTATTGGGAGTTTGTTGTGCTACCTACACATACACGTACCTCCCCAGCTAGCCATACATGAGTTAACATAGGATGGAGCAACATACACATAGGGATGACACCGCTGGTGAGTTAATAACAGAGGGACTTGTAGTGTTAAACAATTTTCTACCTCAGAAAATCTCTCTGAAACTAAAGCCTTGACATGCTTTTTTGTTATATGCTTAAATGTACACAAGGGATGTTTACTGATAACACACAGGTGTGCAGGAGAGGACAGTGGCGACAGCAGAGGGAGATGTTACAGTACCCCCCCAACACGCTACTCCAGAATGATACAGGCTCAAAGTTCAAAACATTCAGGAAGTTGCCAATGGAATTCCTGCAGCAACTTTGGGTCTAGGATGTCGTGAACCAGAACACAGCACCGCTTCTCCGGGCCATACCTCTCCAGAACGAGGAGCCAGCTTCTGGCAGGGCAGGTGGAGTGGGAGGTTCTGGGTAGCAAGCACATGCGATTAACTGGACGAAACACCTGAGCCTCACTGCAGTGGTAGGCTGCCTGTAGTAGCTGTCGTAGAAGACACGCTGCAGATGCATGTGAGCCACTGTCCATATGGCATTTGAAAGTCAGAACCAGGGACTTGCATCTGGCTGGGGTGTGGAGCCAGGGCCGGCTGGAACCCAAGAATGCACTGGAAGGGGGTCAAGTTGGTGGACGATTGGCACAAAGAGTTTTAGGCGTATTCCGCTCAAGGTAGAACGTCAAACCGTTCCCTTGGTAAGTTCTGGCAACAGCTCCTTTGAAACCTCTCAAGCCCCTGGTTGACCATCTCCACCTGCCCATTAGACTGTGGGTGATAACCAAAGGTTAAGCTCACTGAAACTCTGACATGTTCTACGAAAGTCCTCCGTATCCTGGCTGTGAATTGGTGTCCACAGTCAGACACAATTTCTTATGGGATGCTGTAGTACCAGAAGACATATGTGAACATGGCTTCTGCAATTTGGAGACAGTAAAGAGACCAGACAGTGGGAGGAATTTGTATGACTTGGAAAACCAGTCCACCATGACCAGGACAGTGGAATTGACCTTTGACCATGGTAGATCGGTGACAAAGTCGAATGAAAGGTGTGACCGAGGTCCGTATGTTGTAATTTTTCTTTGTGGAAGAAGGCACAAAGGTAGATTTTTGAGGGATTACCTAGGTGCTGTGACAAGATGGCTTTCATGCTAACCTCCAACGCATCGACCTACACGACAAACGGCAGCTCAGGATCTGGATGTTTCAAAATGGGGGCTGTTTTGAAGTAATTCCTCAGGCGCCAGAAAGCCACATCGGCCTTTGTGTCCAGGAGAGTTGACGGGGACCATCCTGGAGGAGTGATGTGAGGGAGGCTATCATGCTGAACCCGATTGGGACTGGCCAGGACCTCACTACACTGACCCTCTCCATCTCCATCTCAACCCAAACATGGATATCCTGTAACCGAGAAAAGAGACAGTGGTTTGGTGGAAAATAAATTGCTCTGCTTTAGAGATGGTGATCTAGGACTCTTCGTAGGGCCTCAATGACAGTTTGGACATGTCAATTCTAGGTGGGTGAGTATATTAAGATTAAGATTAAGATGTTGTGTATGTATAAGACTGCACAATGACCCAGCATGTCCCGGAATACCTTGATAAAAGCCTGAAAAACAGAGGGGGCATTAGGTAGAGCATAAGGCATTACAAGGTACTCATCATGGCCAACCCCCTCACAGATGCACACCAGATATTACACCAAGTACAGCACACCAGGTACAGCTTGATGAAGTTCTTGGGACCATGTAACAACTGCACTGGGGTATGAATCATGGGTAAAGTGTACCTTTACATCAACCTTGTTCAGAGAATGAGAGTCGATGCAGGGACGGAGGCCCTCATCCTTCTTCTTAACAAAGAAGATGCTGGACAAGGTTAAGGTTCAGATGAAACCACTAGCAGAAGCCAAGGTCCGGAATTCCAGTTCGTACTCAGCAGCTGTTCGGGTACCCTGCCTAAGATGGAGCAATCATCCTCCACTCTTCTTGCTATCCACCATGTGGTCGAACACTGCCTGGGACATCTTTGTAAATCCTCATTGGCCACCTCAAGTCCTGCACTCTCCCAGACCACGGTGGCCCATATTAGGGCTCGTCCACTCACTGGCTGCCACTTCAGCCCTCCCAGGTACGTCAATTCCTGTACAATGTGTGAAGTATTATTTATACTGCCATAAGAAGCTGCAGCACCTGTTGAGGTGGCCTACACATCGTTCTATGAGGGAATGTTTTAAGCTGGTAACAGGTCCGGTCACTAACGGTAGAGGAACGGGTGTCGGTCTCCGAGGCTGTAATGTTGGTGGGACCAGACGTATCCAGTCGCTGCATTCATTGAGGCACCTCCTCCATGGCTGAGCCCAAGCTTGCCAGCTGGTGATGGTGTTGATGGAGGATGCTTTCATTTTCATACACTGTGTTTGACAATCTGCCTTCATCTGCTGCCTTCATATTAATAGATTGGTTATTCTGTCACATATCACTTCTGAAGTGCAAGAGGCAGGTGTGAATGCAAAGGGTTTTTAATATAGAGTCAACAGAACTTCTTATTCACAGGAGAAAAACAGACATGAGCAGCCAGAAACAAAACAACTGCAGCAAAGTTAATGCTGAAAATAAACTGGTGAAATAAACAAAACACACCACATAGGCTTCAACAGCAAGGAGTGCTAACCCTCTCCTTCCTAAAGTTTACTAATCTTAACACAATTTCTTTTGTAGTTTCCGAAAAAGTTACATAGTGCAGGTTGAAAAAAAGGATGTTACTTTGCATTGTGTCTGTCGCTGAAGTAAAGTTTTATGATCTGCACACACAATTTGGATTCTCCTCTGTATGCAGGTAACTTCACCTGCTGTTGCGATCTGTCCCATTCCTGCTCATAATCGTTGCTCCGGATCGCCAGAATACTAAACTGGACTCTGGCCTTCTCTATGTTTTGTATAGGATTTTCTGTTTGTTACATACTAGGTGCATCCTCTAGGTTTATTCATGTTGCCTTTACGCACACAGGTGTCACTCCTTATTTCTGATTAGTGTTTGTATAGGGTATTTACAGAGCCTTGCGAAAGTATTCGGCCCCCTTGAACATTTCAAACTTTTGCCCCATTTCAGGCTTCAAACATAAAGATATAAAACTGTATATTTTTGTGAAGAAGCAACAACAAGTGGGACACAATCATGAAGTGGAACAAAATTTATTGGATATTTCAAACTTTTTTCAACAAATAAAAAACGGACAAATTGGGCGAGCAAAATTATTCAGCCCCTTTACTTACAGTGCAGCAAACTCTCTCCAGAAGTTCAGTGAGGATCTCTGAATGATCCAATGTTGACCTAAATGACTAATGATGATAAATATAATCCACCTATGTGTAATCAAGTCTCTGTATAAATGCACCTGCTCTGTGATAGTCTCAGAGGTCCTTGAAAGCACAGAGAAGAACAAGCATCATGAAGAACAAGGAACACACCAGGCAGGTCCGAGATACTGTTGTGGAGAAGTTTAAAGCCGGAATTGGATACAGAAAGATTTCCCAAGCTTTAAAAATCCCAAGGAGCACTGTGCAAGCGATACTAATGGAAGAGATATTGTATGAATATCAGAATATGAAATGGAAGGAGTATCAGACCATTACAAATCTACCAAGACCCGCCCATCCCTCTAAACTTTCAGCTCATACAAGGAGAAGACTGATCAGAAATGCAGCCAAGAGGCCCATGATCACTCTGGATGAACTGCAGAGATCTACAGCTGAGGTGGGCGAGTCTGTCCATAGGACAACAATCAGTCGTATACTTAAAATCTGGCATTTATGGAAGAGTGGCAAGAAGAAAGCCATTTCTGAAAGATATCCATAAAAAGTGTTGTTTAAAGTTTGCCACAAGCCACCTGGGAGACACACCAAACATGTGGAAGAAGGTTCTCTGGTCAGATGAAACCAAAATAGAACTTTTTGGCAACAATGCAAAACATTATGTTTGGCGTAAAAGCAACACAGCTTTGGTGGTGGCAGCATCATGGTTTGGGCCTGCTTTTCTTCAGCAGGGACAGGGAAGATGGCTAAAATTGATGGGAAGATGGATGGAGCCAAATACAGGACCATTCTGGAAGAAAACCTGATGGAGCCTGCAAAAGACCTGAGACTGGGACGGAGATTTGTCTTCCAACAAGACAATGATCCAAAACATAAAGCAAAATCTACAATCGAATGGTTCACAAATAAACATATCCAGGTGTTAGAATGGCCAAGCCAAAGTCCAGACTTGAATCCAATCAAGAATCTGTGTAAAGAACTGAAAACTGCTGTTCACAAACGCTCTCCATCCAACCTCACTGAGCTGGAGCTGTTTTGCAAGAAGGAATGGGCAAAAATGTCAGTCTCTCGATGTGCAAAACTGATAGAGACATACCCCAAGTGACTTACAGCTGTAATCGCAGCAAAAGGTGGCGCTACAAAGTATCTTAATTAATTTTTTAATAATTTTGCACGCCCAATTTTTCAGTTTTTTATTTGTTAAAAAAGTTTGAAACATCCAATAAATTTCGTTCCACTTCATGATTGTGTCCCACTTGTTGTTGATTCTTCACCAAAAATTACAGTTTCATATCTTTATGTTTGAAGCCTGAAATGTGGCAAAAGGTAGAAAAGTTCAAGGGGGCCGAATACTTTCGCAAGGCACTGTAAGTTCTGTCCATTATTACTCAATGTCGATTATTGCTATCTGTTACCTGTTGTATAGCTACCGTTATTTTCGAATACTTGCCTCAGTTTTTTGTGGACTGCATTAAATTCCTCAACCTGCATCTGCCTGTTACTGGAAATGTAACACCTGCATATATTATATGCAGTATTTATCTTTCATGTCTTCCAAGAAAGACAGATATAAAAAACACCAAACTCAAGCTAACATAATTGTTAAAGTTGTTTCATGTAGCTCAGTTGGCAGATCAGGGTTCTGACAATCACAGCGTTGTGTGTTCCTGACCCACAGGGGATCAGTATCAACATTTCTACTCTCACTATAGTGAGCTGTAAGACTGTCTGCTAAATGACTTAAATGTTCAAATTGAAAATCAAAATATATTTAGATGTAATTACATGCCTCTTCAACATTGCATGGAAGTCTGGGACAGTGCCAAAGGAGTGGCAGACTGGGGTGGTGGTTCCCCTGTTCAAAAAGGGGGACCAGATGGTGTGTGCCAATTACAGGGGTATCACACTTCTCAGCCTCCCTGGTAAAATCTACTCTAAGGTGCTGGAAAGGAGGGTTCGGCCGATAGTCGAACCTCAGGTTGAAGAGGAACAATGTGGATTCCGTCCTGGTCGTGGAACAACGGATCAGCTCTTTACTCTCGCAAGGATCCTGGAGGGGGCCTGGGAGTATGCCCATCCTGTCTACATGTGTTTTGTGGATTTGGAGAAGG
>JACXGM010023259.1:0-16302 GCA_016801145.1 Umbra pygmaea
ACAGATACCACCAGACCTAGCATCTCACCTACAGATACCACCAGACCTAGCATCTCACCTACAGATACCACCAGACCTAGCATCTCACCTACAGATACCACCAGACCTAGCATCTCACCTACAGATACCACCAGACCTAGCATCTCACCTACAGATACCACCAGACCTAGCATCTCACCTACAGACAACGACTCCTCTATTAAAACTATAAGCTCTACTTTTTAGCACAGTTTTATCCTGTATCCTTGTCACATGTCTTGGTCATAGTTTAACATATGAAGCCTACTGCTTGCCCCCAGGACATTATCCCATCATGTCATTTTAACCACTCTTTGGACACTGTTTGGCCTAGTATACAGTCCTTTTTAAGGTCCTAAATGATGTATTATTGTTTAAGAACTCAGGAAATTGTTCTTATTTTAATTTTGCTTGGCGCTGCATTTGACACCATTGATTACAGCATCTTATTAAACCGTCTCGAGTAAGAAGTTGGCATTCAGTGCACTGTCCTTAAGTTATTTAAATCCTAATTGAGAGACGGAACATTCTCTGCAAAAAAATTGGAATTTCTTGTCCTCCACTGCATCGATCACCTGTGGGGTACCTCAAGGATCTGTTTGTCTTTTTTTATATATGCTTCCTTTGTGCTCTATTTTTTTAAATACAACATTTCATACCATTGTTATGCAGATGATACACAATTGTATCTTCCACTCAAACTTGATTGTGAAAAATTCATGAGGTCTCATTCTAATTGTCTTAGGGACCGTTCAGTATTTATGGAATGGACCACTGGAGGAAAATAGGGGAGGGTCATGTCTTTATATTCCTTGTTGAGGGGAGGGTCACCCAACGTTTTTTAGTCTGGGGTTCACCCAACTGTTGTATTAATGAAAACAGCAAAATTTCAAAGTGGCTTTTTTGGTCCATATTTTTCCATGTAGCTCTCAGTCTCGTCCCACCATCGCTAGCAGATGGGTCTGACCCAGGCGCGTCACCAGATTTTAAAAACTCCCGGGGCTCAGAAAGATGCCCCCGGGGCTGAGGGGATTGGGTATGTGTAATTACATTATCTATAATTATGTGGGCTAGCATTTACATTTATTTGTTCTAACAGCACACAACTGAAATTGAACCCCGAGATCAGATCTTGTTTTCACTAATTCAGCTACAACGTAACCCTGTTTATGTTTAGGGAATGTCAATAAATGACATGCCTCAAGTTATTTATTCAATAACTTTTCATGTACCTTAGAAACCTCAAAACACTATCCAATTGGTCAGAGAACACAGCCGCATGTTGCACATCCTTTTAAATTTAGAGAGAATGTTTTCTTTTATAAACATTTGCAACCTGGAAAATTCAATAGCAATTTTGTTGAATCACTTAGAAACCTTGTCACTTTCAATTTGTCAAATTGTTCAGAGGACACCCACAGTCTTTGGACTTTCCCAAGAAAGGTTTTGGAATTTTGTAAGTAATTCAATAAAAAAAACTGTTGAATATTTATATTTCAAAATGTTTATTAAATAAAATCTTAACCTTTTGCAGAAATTGCAAAGGCTGTGCAACACGTGGTGTAGTCTATGAACAATTTGAAAGTGTTTTGAGGTTTCTAAGTTGTTCGACAAAAACAGTATTGAATTGTTCAATAAACTGCCCTCGCCCCAATGTCTTGAATTGCTGACACTGATTTTTTTATATGGACCATAGCAGAGTTTAGGCAAATTCATTACGAAGGGAAATAAATGTCTAGAGTTTACACTAAAATTTCAGAAGTTACTAGATTACAGATAATGTTGGCACAGCATAATTTTACTCCTATTATGAAAATGTACCAATTTTTTATTTCTAGACCAGTGGATTATTTTTCTTAAGGCTTTCCTAATTATACATTAAAAACAAATATATAGATTTAACTTAATTGAAATATATCTAACAATTCTAAATATAAAAGTGTTCAATTTACCTCTAAATCATATTGTGGTATTATCTACAAAATATGTTATTATTCAAAGGACTATTTTAGTTGTGCATTATCAGTGCTAGCTAGAGAAAGTATTACAGGATATCTTTGTTTAAATATGGGCATTATATGATATAAATTACTTTGAAACATGTACATTTTTGACGGCCCCTAACCATAAGCAGACAACTGTGTAGCCTACTTCGCCCGATACACCGGACTACAGTGTGGCTAAGTTTGGGAAAACAGGATGGATTGTTTTCTCTTGCTTGTCCTCTAGAAGAATGAACAAAGTTCTATGATTTTTGAAATTAAATTCGAAACTGCCTACTAGTTTCAACTTTACCATTTCTCCTACTAGTGGACAATTCAAACAGCACATGCAGAAGTCTACATTCACAAAGCACTGTTGGCTCACCTTGCAAATGTTGATTGCATCGCTGTGTTTGTCAGTTTGCAGAACACTCGGGCTGACAAAAAAACACTGGTGGCTACAGCCCCGAAAGCTCCAAAATTAAGAGAAATCCTGAGAGTGCTGGATGAGTTGCTGGTATCGTATGAAGGCAAGCCATGGTGTGTCTTGGATATGGATTTTGCCTTTGAACTGCTTGTGTCATTTTTTGAGAGACAAATAATTGAAAAAGAATGGTTCTGGGACTGCATACTGAATCCTGAATATGGGATACCAGTTTTAATATAAATGAACAGCCAAGTAGTGGATTATATAAGACAACGGGTAAGTGTGCATTTAGTTTCCATGCTTATTGTGTTTTCACAACAATATTAGTGAGTAAATCTAGTGAAATGGCTACCATCTTGGTAAAGGTTAAGTCATGATTGTAAAAAAACGGGCTTTCTGGGACGGTCCTAAAATGGTTCAGGTCATACCTAGAAGCGAGAGGTTACTATGTGAGTATAGGCAACCATAAGTCTGAGTGGACACCCATGACATGTGGAGTCCCACAAGGCTCAATTCTCGCGCCACTCCTATTCAACCTGTTTATGCTCCCACTGAGCCAAATAATGAGAAAGAAACAAATTGCTTACCACAGCTATGCAGACGACACCCAGATCTACTTAGCCCTATCGCCTAACGACTACAGCCCCATTGACTCCCTATGCCAATGCATTGATGAAATTAACAATTGGATGTGCCAAAACTTCCTTCAGTTAAACAAAGAGAAAACCGAATTCATTGCATTTGGAAACAAAGATGAAGTTCTTAAGGTGAACACATACCTTGATGCTAGGGGTCAAACAACTAAAGATCAAGTCAGGAATCTTGGTGTGATTCTGGAGTCAGACCTTAGCTTCAGTAATCATTTTAAAGCAATAACTAAATCAGCATATTATCATCTTAAAAATATCTCAAGAATTAGATGCTTTGTTTTCAGACAAGAAACTTGTTCATGCTTTCAACACCAGCAGGGTGGATTATTGTAATGGCCTCCTCACTGGTCTTCCCAAAAAGACTTTAAAGACAGCTACAGCTCATACAGAATGCTGCGGCCAGGATTCTAAGCAGAACCAGAAAATATGATCATATCACGCCAGTCCTCAGGTCTCTACACTGGCTCCCAGTCACATTTAGGATAGACTTCAAAGTATTATTACTGGTATATAAATCACTCAATGGCCTAGTACCTCAATACATTACAGATATGCTCATTGAATATATACCCTACAGACCACTCAGATCATCAGGATTGCATCAGCTAGAGATACCAAGGATTTACTCAAAATGCTGAGAATCTGCTTTTAGCTACTATGCCAGCCGCAGCTGGAACCAGCTCCCAGAGGAGATCAGATGTGCTCCAACAGTAGTCACCTTTAAATCCAGACTCAAAACACATCTGTTTAGCTACGCTTTTACTGAATGAACTCTGTGAAGTCCAAACTGATTGCACTATATTTTATTTGGTTCGTTCAGTCTCTTTTATTTCTTAAACTGTACTATTTTTCTAATTGTTTTTTACTCTTATTTTAATTGCTTTAATTTTATCTGCTATCTGTTTAAAATTTTAATGTTTTCCTGTTTATGTAAAGCACCTTGAATTGCCATTGTGTATGAAATGTGCTATTTAAATAAACTTGCCTTGCCTTGCCTATCTATACATCTTTGCCAAGCACAAACCAGTACTGAAGGCATCAATAAATTGCTGGGGAGGGTCATGCCTCTTTTCCCAATCATTTTGGAGGGTCATAGAAAAATGTATTGCTGACTAAAGATCCCAAAACTCCTCCGGTAGCCCCTTAAATATAAAACCAACAGTCCTTTTGAGACATTAAATGCTGTTTAGCAAAACACTTTCTCAAGCTAAATGAAACAAAGCTTGTTGTTATTGGTCCCCCAGACTCTATTAAAGAAAAAACAAATAATGTTGGGCCCCTATCTTCAAATGTACATGCTTTTGCAAGGAATCTTGAGGTTATTTTTTACTTTGAAAAACAAATAAATGCTGTTAGAGTCAGCTTCTTCTCAGTCTTCAAGTAGACAACTTCAGCTTGTGCAAAATGCAACTGCTACTGTAGATTTCTGACTGGCACAAAAATAGAAATAGTATTACCCCTGTACTGGCCTCTCCTCACCTGTTAAATATAAGATTGTTTATAAGGTTATTTTGTTTGCTTTTAATGCATTGCATGGGTTGGCACCTTTCTATAGTTCAGATCTCCTCAACCAACACTTTTCTTCAAAGCCCCTTAGATCCTCAAATCAATTGCTTCTCTCTATTCCACGGTCTTGCAAAAGGTGAGGTTAAAACAAGTTGTGAAATGAACTGCATTTCTATATTAGATCACCTTCAAGTGTAGATGTTATTAAATCCCATGTTTTTTTAGTTTGTTTTAACTTTATATTTTATGTTAACAATAATAATAATATATTATTTTAAAATATTTATATATAAAAGTAAACACAAGGTCGGCCATTCAGGTACGTAATACAGTACGTGATACAGTCCCTGTCTGTACGGGTACATCCGGTTGAATACCGAACCTTTAGTCGGATCTTGATACAAGGGCCCTTCATCCAGTGAAGTGATATGGATGTTTACAAGCGCTTTATGGATGGCTCCACCACTATCTTGCTGTTCTCATAAAATAACCCGAACAATGAGTTTAGTTAGGCGTTCATATCAATTTGATTAATTAAAAAGTTAGTATTGCTAAGGACAAGGAGGTCGAAGAACAAACGCACGTTTGCACTGAATAATTTAAATCTGTAAAGTTGCGTGACAGTAATATATCTTGCCATTTAAAATAGGAAGTTATGGGATTATATACATCGCAGACAAAACTAATCCTTGTTTTGTTTGTGTCAGGTAAGTCTGATTTCAACAAAAATATATTGATTTGTTTTGTTTCTTTGCGACCTGCCACCACCGTGAAGGATATCGCACTCCTTACAAATTCGCAATTCATGGACATATTGCAGATTGTTTTGATGTAGGTAAAGCCTACAACATAAGCATGAACACATTTTCCAGTACGCAAAAACTTTTGAGCATTCTAATCGTCGCAGAGTTATTAAATTGTTGAGAGTACATATTCGCATGAAACAATCTCAGCTTCATCCTTATTGCGGTTATACAGCATTTGTTTTCTAACATAATTTTTGGGGGAAATCTGATAAATGGGAATAAATTTGAGCCAACCGGAATATATCAGCATTAAATGTACTCAACGAAAGTGTTCTATTAACTAGAGGATCATAAGTGTTTAACAATAATGTTCAATTTCGCTGATCAGAAAGACAAAATGATATTATATGAATGTGCTCACTTTTGCAAACAAGCAACACTCCTTGCTTTCCCATATCGGTATCATAATTATGTTTGAAAAGCGAATAGGGGAATCTTTGTTTTCGTTCGTTGCGAAGGTTAAGGGACGGTCTTAAAAGTGCAATTTGAACTTTTGCTTGCTAATGAAAAACTCTTAATAGCTCTGGCCCAATATAATTTTTATCAGTGAATCCAAATGGAATAAATTCAGAGACCTCTACCCTATGATCAAAATAAATTATTTCGTTCATTTATAATTTTGGGAACTTGTGAATAGATTTGAATACAATATCACAGCAAAAATTGTAAATAGCTATGACATACAATCTTTTTCAAAACAACCTTTTTACATGTGTTAAGAGATCTCCTACTAAACACCATCAACATCATGTAGTTTTCGGATTTTTGGGATGTCTTCTTTTTTTTTTTATGCATAAATTATAACAAAAGTGGTCAATAGCTCTGACCCCATACAACATTTTTCAAAACAATCTTTTCACTTGTTTTACGGGACATCTCCTACAGCATAAACATCAATTCATTTTTTTTATTTGGCTTTTTTAAAATCAGTATTAATGCCTGAAATATAGCAATAATGGTCAATAGCTCTGACCCCATACAACCCCATAAGAGACATCTCCTACACCATCAACATGAATCCGTTTTTGATTTTTGGATGTGGGTTCTTTTATATCGTTTTCATTGCATACATTATAGCAATAGTGATCAATTGGGATTTTTGGATTTTGCTTATAAAAAACAGATTAATTTTTTAATTTTTTTGATGCGGCTTCTTTTAAATTGGTTAGAGCTACTGACAAGCATTGCTATAATTTAAGCAATAAAACAATTTTAAAGAAGCCACATCCAAAAATCAAAAACTAATTGATGTTGATGGTGTAGGAGATCCTTTAACACATGTGAAAATATTGTTTTGAAAAACGTTGTATGGGGTCAGAGCTATTGACCATTATTGCTATAATTTATGCATTAAAACCAATTTAAAAGAAGTCAAATCCAAAATTCAAAAAAACGAAATGATGTTGATGGTGTAGGAGATGTCCTTTAACACATGTGAAAATATTGTTTTGAAAAAGATTCTATGGGGTCAGAGCTATTGACCATTACTGCTATATTTTAGGCATAAATACTGATTTTAAAAAATCCAAATAATAAAACAAAACTAATTGATGTTGATGGTGTAGGAGATGTCCTTTAACACATGTGAAAATATTGTTCAGAAAAAGGTTGTATGCGGTCAGAGCTAATGACCATTATTGCTATATTTTAGGAATGAATACTGATTTGATAAAAAGCCAAATCCAAAAATCAACACACTAAATGATGTTGATGGTGTAGATGGTCCTGAACATATGTGTTAAGTTTGTTTTTAAAAACATTGTATAGGGTCAGAGTTATTGACATTTATTTGAACTATTAATTGATGAATGAATTAGGGTGACTACATCAATTACAAAAATGCAAATAATTAAAAATTGTTCTTGTTTTTGAGATGTCAATATTACTTAGTTGCAAAGGAATTGGGATTTTTTTCTGGTAAGAACCACATTCAAAATGCACTTGTAACATGATCCCTTGGCTGAAATTTCACGGCGACTCAGCTATAGACATGACTGTAAAGTCAATTAAGAAATGAATTAGTGTTGCTTGTTGGATATCATGGGCAGGTTTAGAAAATGAAATTTGTTATCAAATTCTGATTAAAGTCTGAATCTTAAATATGATTTTAACTTCACTGAAGTTGTATACTGTGGCAAAATGCTCTATTTTCAGGGTCCATGTGCACAGCAAATTTGAAAACGCCAATCTAACACTCTGAGTTAAATTGAAAATTAGATTTGAGGAGTATGAAACATTATTATTGTTTAATAATTACACAAAGTAATCAATTCATGAGTACACAAAGCAGAAAATATCTTAAAACAAACAATTCTGAAAGCGTTCTGGGAAAATGTGATTGTTCTGCCTAACACTTCACAGTGATAAAGTAACCCTCTGAAAACGAACACAGTTTTTTTTACCACCAACACTGGGGTTCTATTGTGTGGATTTAACACTCACAAGTGTTAATCTATCACACACAAATTTAACACCTCATTTAACATTGTATATTTAACACTGGAAAACCAACAGTAGAAAATTTGCTGTGTGGCGTGGTGGGCTAAGTCGCTGCTTTGCAGGATATTCTACGTCAGGGGTCACCAACCCTGGTCCTGGAGAGCTACCACCCTGTAGGTTTTCACTCCTTCTCCACATAATGTAGCCTCATTCAGCTTATCATAAGCTAATTATTAGAATCAGGTGTTCTAGATTGTGGTTGGAGTGAAAACCTACAGCAGTGTTCCTCAAACCCTTCCATGGAGGGACTAGTGTATGCAGGTTTTCGCTTTTACCTCGTACAAGCCTGATGGAGTAGCTCACTAATTGGTTAGGATCTTCCCTCACCTGGTAGTCTAGGCCCTAATTATGCTCTAATTGAAGGGAAAGACCAAAAACCAGCATACACTAGGCCCTCCATGGAAGGGTTTGAGGACCACTGGCCTACAGGGTGGTAGCTCTCCAGGACCAGGGTTGGTGACCCCTGCTCTAATCAATATGAATATTTAAATATCAGAACTCAGTAATATTCCCCTTTTCACAGAACAACTATTTTTTGTATGACCTCACTAAACCAGTCTTACTGATGACCTTCTTTTCGTATTACAGCCATTTGATAGAAATTAATACTGTTTTATTGAAAAAGTAAGCACTCTTTGTTTCCATAACTGATTGAAACAAAGTAGGTCTGGTTGACTTGCAGTTGACTGACCCCCCCCCCCCCCCCAATTGTGTTCTCAAATTAAAGACATTTACATTTCAGCAGGTGCTCTTATCCAGACAGGGACATTCCCCCTGGAGCAACTTAGGGTAAAGTGCCTTGCCCAAGGACACAGACATTTGGTACAGTCAGGAATCGAACCGGCAACCTTCTGACTAAAGTCTGAATCCCTAAACACTGAGCCATCTGATGGTTGCATCTGTCAGTTGTACATTGTCCTACAGTTTGATGATTACACTTTCCTTTTTCCTGATGCTGCAGCACACAGCTTTTCTTCAGTGAGTGGCTGCAATGGTGCTTATGAGAGGGCCATCTCTGACTACTGTGTGACCAAGTTCTCCCAGGACATGGATACCCTGGAGCGGAGCCTCTGGTGCAGCTGGCCAGACACTCTTCCGTGGGTACACACATCTACTATTCCCCTCATACAATCATAATAGATTTTAGACTTCATAACATAATAGACTTCCCACCATTACAAATTGACATACTTTTTGGACACTGTTGTTTGCAAATTATTGTTTACCAGTTTAGCAGAGGCAATTTTCTATCTATAGGTGTAAATTTGGGCCTATCAATGATGACATTGGTTTATAAAAATAACATACACTGATTTCTCCACCAAAGTGTTTACCTGTGCGACCTGCGGACGCAGGGACATCTGTTACACTGGCCGTGGCTTATAAGAGAGAGAGATGGAGACAAAAATGGAAAAAGAGAGAGAGAAGGAGAGCAGGTGAAATTAGTATTGCCTCAGGAAAAGAAAACGAGGACAGGAAGAGGAAGTTAAATAGGGAGACAGAGGCCTTTGCATAATCAAATCTCTGCCAAAGCAGTCGTTCCGCTCTTGGCTTTGGGTTTAAGTGCACGGGCTGATAGGTTGTAAGGTGACACCTGTACACAGGTTTTAGGTGGCTTTCTGCCATCGTGACACACTGTACTTTGTGTGTGTGTGTATGTAAAAGTGTATGTGTCAGAAGCAAATGTTCAATCGGAAGTCATTTGAGAATGATTTTAATTATGAGTAAATCGTATTTAGTGCCTAGAATTACAAATAAATTAAAATCATTGTCAGACGCTCTTATTTAGGTTGACCTACACTGCCAAGCACTAACTCACCACCCTGAAACTGCAGGTACAAATCCAAATATTTGTGACCAAGGAATAATAGAATACCGGTAGGTGTTCTGATTCAAGTAAAATATCATTCCATTCTATATCATTTCCAAGCATTAAAGAAAATTTGGAAGACAAATATATCTTTTGTGAAACATGTCCCAGGAGACTAGAGGCACGTCCGTGTGTCTTAGCACTAATTATTTTTAGTCAGTCATGCTGGTCTTTAGCTCCCATGGTATGATAGAGGGAGGTTCACTGCTCTTATGGTGTCTCTCTAGATATGGTAGCTATATTTAGCTGTGCTAAACAGACTAGACATTCTAGCTGCTTCTTTCCCCACTTCATAGCTTGGATATCAGTGTTAAAGTGGGTCTGTCTTCATTGCCAATTTATAGATGTGTTAGGCAATGGCATTCTAATTACAATAAGTAAATAAATAAAGTAGGAAATGAGATTTACTAAGCTAAATGATGTATTACACCAAGCTTTTTTAAGTTATAGTACTGGTAAATTGAAATACTCAGAACATATTGGTTGATTGAGTGGTCTGAACAGTTTGTAAACATTTGGAATAACTGCAACATACACCAGCATGTAAAAGTTTGAAATCACCCAGACATTTTCATGTTTTTGAATGTATGACTTTATACCTGTACAGAGATGTTTGAGTGCTACTTACTTATCACATTTCATTTCTGCTGCATTTTTGATAACGCTGCTGAACATGGCTCCAAAAGTCATCAAGATGGATCTGCAAATTGTGTTGGAAATCCCACCCAGTTGACTACATTAAAATGGTGGAAGTCTTAAATGGTGCTGCCCATTTGTTATGCCCATGTTCTCAGAAATGAGTTATTTCTACAGTATAGTCTGTTTTTCCTTTAAGTGTACTGCTTTGTCTCCCCCTGCAGGCCTTACAGGGAACTAACCAACTGCACTCTTTTCTTGGCTCTCAAGATGGACTGTTTCTGGCCCAACAGGCTGATAGACGAGCTCTTCACACGGCTCCACCAAGCCTACTTTTACAACTGCACTCTGAATGGCAGACTACTTCACGACCCTCCCATGCATATACTGGGGCCATTCATTGCCCTTCCTGTGCTGGTTACTCTGCTCATGGCTGCCCTTGTGGTCTGTAGGAGTAAACACAGTGAAGGAATCATTTAAATACTGTAGGTACAGACAGCTCTAGGATCAGGTTTTCCTTCCAAAAATTAATATTAAAATTTTGCTAATTCCCAGACACTTCCAACCAAGTCACGGATGGTCTGCTGTACCTCTATATTAAATGTGGCTTTCTGTATTTTAGATGGCTAACGCTCAAATTCGGCGCGATCAATCAGTTGGTAAACGTGAACTATCAATATCCCATTACACCAGCCCTTAAATATACTGACCCACACATTGCTACTAAAAGACATGGTGCTTGCTCTATTTATTGGGATAGGATTCCCCTCAAGCTCAACAGACATTTCTTCCTTTTCACCAAGGCCATGGCATTAGACAAATAAATATGTCCTTTGTAGGTAAGTAGTAATAATTGTTTGGGTACAATATTAGTAGGTAGGACTATTTTTTTAAATATTTTTTTGCCACAGACAGAATGTTTAAACAGACATTATACAAATCCTGGCCAGCACACTCATTTCTTTACGAGCCACACCCCACAAAGATATTTTTAGTTTAAAAAAATATATATATTTGCGTTGTTAAATCACTATGCCGAGGTTAACTTCCTGTGGAATGTCTTCCAGGCTCATAAGTGCTGTGTGTCTCTTATAAAATATAATATGAATTAGAATATTTAGCAAAAGAAATGCAAAACTGATTTGGTACTAGTTTCTAATGATCCATCTGAGCTGTTTGACACATATGAGAGGCATGGTGGAAAAGAAGGCTTATCTAACAACCGGCAGAGAATGGCAACATCCTTCAATCTTTATGTGACATTCTTATTTGAGTTGAAGTGTGGGTAAAATAAATTTAATGCTGAAACAAAGAAAGTGCAATTTAAGCATGAATGATATGGTTTTTAAAAAGTTCTGGAAAGTCCAGTTAAAAGCATAATATAGTGTACAATATTATTGTTTATTTTTAACCAGAGGTATTTGGTTTGGTGGGCAGAGTGTGTTGTTTTGAAATGTTAAAATCAATGCGAGTACATAGATATTTTAACTACAGTTTGAGCATATTGATCACAAGCCAATTCCTTTATATTAAATCATTGTTTTTTAAATGAATTCCTTCTTATAAAATACTAGGAAATTAATGGATTATGACCTTTATGCCCAGTAGCCAGATGTTTAATTAAACAAAACCTGAATTTAGTACAATGGAATTATATGTTTTATGATTTTAAATGTTAAACAGTTAATTAGAAAAACTGTAAAATTACCCACTAATGCATGTGTGCATTAATGCAATGCATTTCTGTCACTGTAGACAAATGTACATGCTCATTTATTAATTATTGTATATTTATTAACATACTGTAGACAATTTATTTATAGCAGTGATATAAAGATTTATTTTAATATCCATTAAATTTCATATATTATTTGAATACACTATTCAAATATGGAGACAATCAAAGCTAGCCTAAAATGCTCTCTCCTAACTCAGCTAGTGACGGGCATTCAAGGCTTCGTTACTTTTCTTCAAGCAGCAGGATCAAGCTGTCAACACAAACTCAGAATTTAATTAGCAAAATAAAATCCATCACTGATATTTGACACATTGCAATCCATTAAAAAAAAAACTTGTTTGGGAATAAAAAATAAAACTGTTGCCAGCACATTATATTGCTGCTAGAAAAAAAAGGAAATAAAGTCTTGAATGCCCCTCATTACTGGTACATTTTTTAAATGCATGGTACTGTAGATTTCCCTTTTTTTTTGTCAGGCCAAACCAAAAACCAATGTGTTCATTTTGTCATCTTCAGTGGTTCCCAACCCTCTGCTTGGGGCGCCCCAGACAGGACATGTTTTTGTTTTAACCCTGAAATGACACATCTGATTCAATTAGTCAAAATCTTAACGTGTAGTTTACTAATTGAACCAGTTGTGTCATTTAGGGAGTGAAAACAAAAATATAGCCTGTCTGGGGTGCCCCAAGGAGAGGGTTGGGAACCCCTGATCTACTATCGTAGTTGTAACAGCCAGGAGACGGAGTAATTTCCAACACACCACCTATTCCCTTGTACCATGTGGTCAGCAATGATAGAACACACACACATTTTCCTTCATCTAATATTTTAGAGATACAAAGTCAGTAGTTTACTGTAATTCAATCTGTCAGCACACCAGGGGGCCCTTGGCCTCCCTGAAGGCAATTGGAAGAAAACATTTAAAATGAACTTTAATTGACAATGTAAATGATCATTTAATTAAAACTTAAATCAGGTGGTCTGCATGGCGTAGTGGGCTTTGCAGGACAGTCTACATCACGATGGTCATGGGTTTTAGCCTGACCATTGGTTCTCTGACTTTCCATGGGCCGCCTGCAAGAGGCAGCGCAAATTGGCATAGCGCTGCCTTGGATTGGGTTAGATAAATCAGATTATCTACACTGCCACATAGCTCTCCAGTGACTCCTTGTGTTCAGATCAGATGCCTGTAAATTAATTCACCGAAGTATAGTCGGTGAACATAATCGCATAATCTGATTAAAGGCTTCCGTGTTGGGTGAACAGCGGGAAAAGCATCAGTGGCTCGGGCGACATGTGGTTGGATGAACACGTGCTCGCCCCTCATCATTCCACAGATCTGTACAAAGAAATGCAGAGCTGCCAACAAGGCAGGTTTAGTGAGAAATTGAAGGGAGGAAAATCTGGAAAAATTCACACAAATAAAAATAATAACTTGAATTAAGTAAACTGTGTCTCTTTTTATTTTTTTCAAACTTCCATTGTTTACTATTTATGAAAACGTAATGTGTCTTTTCAGTTAACAGCACACAAAAAGCAAGAAGGCTTTGAGTGGGGCTTCTTACCTGTCATGGAGTGTCCTTAGAAAAGACGAAGGATATAGCTAACAATCTTTAACATCCCTGCTGCACAATAAATCAGGTACACAGAAAAAAGAGGTAGTCTTGTACCTTTGACTTTTTGGGGATTTTCTGGTCGTCTTTTCACTCGAAATGATATGTTGTATGCTTATGAGTCACGTTGTAGCTGGTTAGCCTAAGGCATGGTCTAAAACTCTTTGTATACGGATTTTTCAAGATTTCAATGGAAGAAATTAATGGGAAATTTCTTTCCGGAACCTCTCTCGGAGGAGGGGCGGGACTGTTACGGTCTATGCGCACAGTACAGACAGTGTAGAGACTGAACATGGATGACACAGAAAGATACATTTAGATGGGTATATATTATAATGTTATAGAAGTGTTGCCTAATTATGTATTTCTCATCTATCTTCCTCTTATTTCACGCCCCTAAAACAGAAGCTAGTGTTTGGTAGCTAGCTAATAACTACAGCAGTAGCTAAATGACACATTCCTCTGCAAGGCTGGATTTATACTTCTGCAATTTGGTTACGGTGTAGGGTACACGGTAGCTGGCTGCCTACGCCATACCTTAAGCCGTACCTTAACGGTACAGATCCACTTGTCCGTGCTACACTTCTGTCGCTTCGCACCTCGCTCTATTCCTATGGGTGACGTCAAGCGACTTCAACGCGCCTGCAGTGCATCCCGGGAAGACCGCGCTGCATTTGAGAAAATGTTGCACAACAAAAAAGCGGGAGATTCTCAGCTTTATGCAAATGAATTCATTGAATGCAACGTGGCTATCGTATAGAAGTAGACTACAGAGGAGATGGGGGGGTGGCTCGCGGTGACTCCTTGCTTGTAGATGTGGAAAAAATGGAGAAACTGATTGTGGCTGTAGCCCACAGCTGTACTTGAGGATCAATGTACAAATTGAGGGTAACGTAGCAACGCAAAGCTTCAGTCGTGTCGGACAAGTGGATCAGTACCGCACGTCGTACCTTACGCCGTACTTTGCGCCGTAGCCTACGCCGTTGCTGATGTGCATTTCTCCAAAAATGTAACTGCGCGTCAATCGACCTTCGTGACGCACCAGCCGCAAGACCTGTGATTGGTCGGCTAGATTGCATTGTCGGCTTGTTGTTTTACCACAGCGCCCATTTTAAAATCAGAAGTTCAGCAAACATGGATATGGACCATGTGACAGAGAGATTTATTGAGAAAGTGCGGAAATACAGACATTTATGACCCCACTTTTGTGGATTACAAAGACTGCCAGATGGCAGCATTCCTGGAGAGAGATTGCCTCGCATGTTAGTTTGCAGGCTGTAGAATATGCGAAGAGATGGAAGAGCATACGGGACAAGTACGTCTGTATTCGATGATGCGGTCAATCAATCAATCAAATTTATTTATAAAGCCCTTTTTACAATAGCAGTTGTCACAAAGTGCTTTGACAGACACCTGGCCCGAGACCCCCAAAAGCAAGCAACACAAGTGATGCACAGTGGCTAGGAAAAACTCCCTAGTAGATGGGACCTGGGAAGAAACCTAGAGAGAGGCCAGACCCAAGGGGGTGGCCAGTCCTCTTCTGGCTGTACCGGGTGGAGGATCTGAAGGTACACAGCCCATTGTAATAAGGTCACTTTGTTTATCAGTGTTCAATTATTGTCCAGCGATGAAGATATGATGGGTGGACTGTGACCATAGTCTTTATGTAGCATCAATACAGTTTGGTGGTCTTGTGAAGGAAGAATGTGAAGCCGCCTGGAGATGAAAGCTGGCGTCATCAGGTGGAAAGGTGATAATCAACCGCAGTGACATGGGATCTAGTACAGCAGCGGGTTGGGCACAGGACGGGGAGACGAAGGAGTCATCAGGCCACATGGTCCTGTCGCAGGTACATAGGGTCCTCCTAGGATGAACGTAACATCAGGAACATTAGAGTGGGCATACCTTGGGTCTAGTACCTTGACACAGCTCTGACCCCGAAATGAATATATAATCTGCCTCTGGGGGCAGAAAAACCCTAGTACCCCGGCACATAAACTATTGCAGCATAAAATCTGGGGCTGAGACGGGGGGGACAAGAGACATGGTCCTGCACAAGGAAAGCCTCGGGCAGGAGCAAGCAGGCATGCTTCCGACCCACCCACATTGCCAAGACCACACCTCCAAAGGGTCACCAGCAGACCGTAACTACCGCAGGGGTAGCATCGGAGTGAGGATATCCCAGTAGAGAGAGGGGAGCCTACCAGGCAAGCCAGCATGGGCGGTTCATTAACAGTGCCGCCGTTCTCTTTTAGCCCCCTGGGCCAGACTACACCAGACTACCATAGAACTTACTGAAGAGATGAGTCTCCCGCATAGACTTAAATGTTGAGACTGAGTCTACATCTCTCACATGGGTTGGCAGATCATTCCACAGAATTGGAGCTCCAGCCATCTCCTCCTTTGTCCCTCCAGCCATCTCCTTCTTCGCCCCTCCAGCCATCTCCTCCTTCGTCCCTCCAGCCATCTCCTCCTTCGTCCCTCCAGCCATCTCCTCCTTCGTTTCTCCAGCCATCTCCTCCTTCGTCCCTCCAGCCATCTCCTCCTTCGTCCCTCC
>JACXGM010023260.1:0-16301 GCA_016801145.1 Umbra pygmaea
AAGGGTGTACAGAAATTAAGTCAATGCATGGCACCTGTTGTGCGTAATGCCCATAGAGATGCCTAGAGCACCAGAAGTAACAATATAGTGCATACAGGATAAATGTCCCAGTGCTTACTAAACAAAAAGGGGTGCCATATAGAGTTAATACTCTGGAGAAAATGATCTCCTATGTTGTGGCATCGGGGTGGATGCCACAATGTCCAGCTTTCTTCTTCCTCCTATCTGTCAGTTGTCTCTCAGCTTTCCAGTCACTGGTTGTTGTTCTACATATGAGATTATGAAAATTAATTAATTTAAGTGCATGCAAGGGGTTAAAACAATTCCAACATGATAAAAATATGCATGCCATGCATTAGTATGCAGGGATCCAGTATAATGTAGGCAACTCTTATATTGTTAGAATAACACAGAATGGTATGTGATGTATTAGAAGTTAATCACATATAATAGATTGCTAGATAGCTAACAACAACATTACTTGACAAGAAAAACCTAAAGCAATAATAAAGAGTCCTTAAATCACTTGTCGATTTTATGTTTAAGCGGCAAGGGAAATAAATATATTTTACTTTCCTTTCCCCGATAAACCATGGTATCTATGCACTCAACTCCTAAAACCATATTCTTTGAGTTACACAATCTTTAGCTCATGTCTCAAACTAAAAGAGATGAATTCAATAAAATATCACAGAAACTGAAAATACTACTGTAACGTTGGGCACTGAGGCAAATTTTTGCTGGACATCTTGGTGGTTAAGAGGAACCAAACCCTAAAGCATAGGCAGAAAATGTTTTCCACAAATGCTGGAGACACTGATTTTTCCACCAAAAACTAGAGCTAAATGCAGTAAACATTTGCCAGCTAACGTTATTTAATTTAGCACACGTCTTATTTCAGCTAAAAAAACAAACCAGATAATTCTTCCTTTCTACCCCACCACATTCACATTAAAGACGCTTTCCGTGTTACTCGACATAACCTATAGAGTGGGTGTTTATTAATGCAGTAATGAGTTTTGCTTAATCATTCTAAAACACTGACAAACCAACCAACAGAATCGAGAATATAACATTAGCATTAAGCAGAGTTAATGTTAGCCAAAATGCGGTAACAGCAAGCTCAAAAACTAGCAGTTACTGACCTTAAACTTCCAGAATATGGGATACATTTTAAATCCAGCCAAATTTTTAATGGTGGTCTGACAAGTGAAAAAGATGTCCCGAACAGCACGTGTAAAACGAGTTGTGATAGCTAATCTTCACCAGGGGGAAAATGTTTTGTTGGCGTGAGACAAATGAAACTAGCTAACAATTGTGACTCTTACCTAGCTATGACACATGTCGGTAACCTAACTTTGCCACTAGCGACTTTTGAGCACAGATTTTAATGTCACAGAATTAGCAAAGATTGGCATTACCTTAACGCTGCTCCGGCTCTCTTTGAGGAGTGTGTGTGACCAGACTCTGGTGCGCACAGACCAAACAGGTACTCCTGTGAAGTCTCTTCTCTCCTTTCAACGCCTTTGAAGTATCCATTATCACTTTTTTAAATACTAAATTCACTGCTAATAGCATAACAAATCAAATGTATTTCATTTTATAGAGATATTTAATTTTTATCGTTCTATAACATTAATGAACAATTTTGTTGTCTTATTCAACTACAGTAGCACTACTGCTGTTGTTTTACAGCAGTTTACTGCAAATTCAAAACATACAGTAAATCACTGTACACTACATATTAATACCATAATGCAATGCATATTACAGTAATGAACCGAAAAAGAAAATTATGTTATTTCACTGGGCATTTTGTGGTAAGTAACTTTAGAAATTACAGCAAAGTCTAACAGTGTATTTTCTGTGTGGAGCTTCCCAGGAGAAATGAAGTAGCTTGAGCTTAATCACCTCAATTACCAACCCAACTGTAATAACCACCATATATCACATCTAGCATATAGACTCATACAGTGTAATAAAGCTTTTATACGTCCCTCTATGAATACTGCATGGGAATATCCACAACATTCAAATCAAACACTTTCTTGTGAGAATGCAGAGCTGTATGAGGTACACCTTCTTAAATTGCCATGGAATAATGAAGTGATGTGAATTTCTTGTGCAAAGATCTATTTAAGTGGATCAATGCCATTCCAGTTTGCTGCAGAGCTGACAGGCTAAACTGAAGCGCCCAATAACCAAATTCATTTTGTCAAGGGTACAGTAGAATTGCTAACATGAAAACAATGAGAACACTTCCACCAGATAGCAAAGTAACTCCCTCTTAGCAGTCAATATCAGTGTCCACACTACACACACACAGATTTTATTAACCTTCAGATGTGCTGCATAAGCTATATCCATTGGTTACTGTGTCCGCAACCATTTAGCAGGTACCATTGGCACTGAATCTATCCCAGAATGCCTTGCGGCATTGTGCTGTCAGCTCAGTGCAATTAAGAGCCCAGGCGGTTGTGCTGGGTCTTCAATAATTTAACATAATGATGTCGTTTTGCTTGCTGGCCAGATGAAATAGGTGCCCTATATACACTCACCTAAAGGACTATTAGGAACACCATACTAATACTGTGTTTGTCCCCCTTTCGCCTTCAGAACTGCCTAAATTCTACGTGGCATTGATTCAACAAGGTGGTGAAAGCAGTCTTTAGAAATGTTGGCCCATATTGATAGGATAGCATCTTGCAGTTGATGGAGATTTGTGGGATGCACATCCAGGGCACGAAGCTCCCGTTCCACCACATCCCAAAGATGCTCTATTGGGTGGTGATCTGGTGACTGTGGGGGCCATTTTACTACAGTAAACTCATTGTCATTTTCAAGAAACCAATTTGAAATGATTCGAGCTTTGTGACATGGTGCATTATCCTGCTGGAAGTAGCCGTCAGAGGATGGGTACATGGTGGCCATAAAGGGATGGACATGGTCAGAAACAATGCTCAGGTAGGCCGTGGCATTTAAACGATGCCCAGTTGTCACTAAGGTGCCTAAAGTGTGCCAAGAAAACATCTCCCAAACCACTACACCACCAGCCTGCACAGTGGTAAAATGGCATGATGGATCAATGTTCTGTTTATGCCAAATTCTGACTCTACCATCTGAATGTCTCAACAGAAATCAAGACTCATCAGACCAGGCAACATTTTTCCAGTCTTCAACTGTCCAATTGTGGTGGGCTCTTGCAAAATGTAGCCTCTTTTTCCTATTTGTAGTGGAGATGACTGGTACCCGGTGGGGTCTTCTTCTGTTGTAGCCCATCCGCCTCAAGTGCATGTTGTGGCTTCACAAATGCTTTGCTGCATTCCTTGGTTGTAACAAGTGGTTATTTAGGTCAAAGTTGCCCTTATACCAGCTTGAAGCAGTCGGCCCATTCTCCTCTGACCTCTAGCATCAACAAGGCATTTTCGCCCACAGGACTGCTGCATACTGGATGTTTTTCCCTTTTCACACCATTCTCTGTAAACCCTAGAAATGGTTGTGCGTGAAAATCCCAGTAACTGAGCAGATTTTGAAATACTCAGACCGGCACGTCTGGCACCAACAACCATGCCACGCTCAAAATTGCTTAAATCGCCTTTCTTTCCCATTCTGACATTCAGTTTGGAGTTCAGGAGATTGTCTTGACCAGGACCACACCCCTTAATGCATTGATGCAACTGCCATGTGATTGGTTGAGTAGATCATTGCATTAAGGAGAAGTTGAACGGGTGTTCCTAATACTTTAAGATAAAAGCGAAAATGTGTAGGTACAAAGAGCATGTTAATCCGCTTCAATGTAAGTTAACAACATCTGCTAACGAACCAACCGTTTCACAACTTTTTTATATATTAACATGTTAGCATACATTTCCATCATATCATTTACCCAAAATAAATTACTCTATGAATATATCATGAACTATCTGAGGCTATGTACAAATTAAATGTGGCATGGGCTAAAGCTAGACAAACTGGCAGACATTTTAATTGCAGGACAGTCTACATCATGATAGTCAGTTGTTCAAGCCTGACTATGTGTTCTCTGACTTTCCCCGGACCTCATGCACGAGGCAGAACAAATTGGCTTAGTGCTGTCCTGGATTTGGGTTCGATAAATCAGATTATCTCTCCTGCCACATCGCTCTCTAGCGACTTCTTGTGTGCAGATCAGGTCTCACCGTGCCTGTAAATTTAATCGCTGAAGTATAGTTGGTGAACGTAATCATTCCGTGCATGATCTGACTAAAAGCTTCTGTGTTGGATGAGCAGTGTGAAAACAATTGGCGGCCCAGCAACATGTGGTTGGACGAACCATGTGCGCACCACTTGCAATCCCACAGATCCGTCCAAGGATTTGCAGAGCTGCCAAAAACGCAGGGTTATTGAGAATTGAGAGGGGAATAAAATAAAAAATAAAATAAATGAAAACAGCTGATAAACCTTAGCATTAAGCTTGTACGAAAGGCATTCAGAATGCTATTTAAACACTATCTGATTGGTATTGAAATCCTAATAAATTTTGAAAAGTAGTTAAAACCCTGAAAAGCTGTTCTTACATCTCGGTCTACTGATGCTTGAAAGTGTCAGACGCGATTATTTCCCAAACTGTATGCTTGGTACCATTGGAAAGAGGAGATTCTGCTGGAAATAATGAGTGGTTGTAACAATGTCCCTTGTATTGTGTTTTAGTCTGTTTTCCAGTCCAGGTTTTTGGTCTCTCCCTAATGTGTCCTTGTATGTCCTGTTTTTTTTTCCTGTGTTTAGTTCGTTTTGGTTTAAGTGTTCACAGATGGTTTTAGTTGTGTCATTAGTGTGATATTTATTCCCTTCTGTTTGTTCCATTGTTGTTGGTCATTGTCTGCTGTCATTTGGTATGTACTCAGTCTTTATGAAATGCTGTTGTTTTGTGTTTTCAGATATATTAAGTAAATTGTTTTATGGGGAAGTTCTTTATCCCTGTTTACTTAGTTTAATGCATATTTCACCATTAAATGCATATTTCACTCCTGCCTACCTTACTTTCAACCTTGACAGTGGTGGCTCGTCTGTAGGTTTATCAGAGGCAGAGATATCACCTTTCAAATTCTGTCATTTTTTTGACTGTCTTTTCTAACTAAGAACATTATAGACAGGAAGCAGGAAGTGAAAATGATTAAATAACAACTCTGCAATGATGTAAACATCAGCTGGAAAAAAGACCAATGAATTCAGTCGGATTTCCCTCTGTTTAAATACATAAAGGTTAAATAAATACATAGGACTGTTCATTTACAAAACTGAATTTGATCATGTATGATGGTCAAGGTGTAATTGCATTGTCTATAGTATTCTGAATAGAGTTCTGAGTAGTGTTCTGAATAATTAATATTGTAGCTTAAATCATTACAAAGATCACTGTAAAAAGTGCTACGCCCACCATGTAGGTTTAAAATACTTTTAATAGTTTAGATTTAGTTAATTTTATATGTTTAATCTTAAAAAGTATTAATATACCTTGCCTTTACTTACAATAAGTCAGTATATACGCAACAATATATTTTAAATAAAACTACCAAAGTTTATTTGAGTAGCTCGTTATTACTATGTGATTTTTGTGTACATGAAGTGTTATAAAAGTGAGTTGACATAAAACAATTTATCTGAGTAAAATGTCTGTGACTGCTGTAAGGTTATAAAAAGCATGTAATGAAATTTTGACATATTTTGCACCATTAGTTAATTTTGTTGGCTCTTCAGACCAGAACATTCATCAGAAAGTAGAAATCAGAGTGCCTCACCATACACTATAGAAACGTGAGGTAGAAAAAAAACATGTTTATTAAGACAAATCGTGTTTACTAGCATACTACATAGACACCTAAACACCATTTAATTTTCTGAATGTCAGGGAAATTGACAAAATATGGAAGAAAATATTACAAAGACTAAGAAAAAGAAAAGGGTTTAATGGAATGGATTAGGAGCATCTCAGCAGATGACAGTAAAGCACAATAAGCGTATGCGATAGCAAAAAAGTAAACTTTTTATTTTTTTAAACACTAACAAATAATAAAATAATTTGTCTTTGTGATAAAAAAAAAGTGTTGCAGTAAACACCATGAGAAAAGTCCTGTGGATATAGTTGAACAGCAGGTTGAGTTATTGTCAAAAGTTCAGTTATTGTCAAGTTGCGATACATCCGTTCTCTCATACTTGCTGATCCTCGAACTCATTCCTGATCATCTTTGTATTTTTATTTGTCTCTCTCACTGTACGTGGAGATAATTAAAGGCAAGATATAGCTAACCATGTTGTGGTATGAACAAATAAAAAAATTGAAATTAATAGAACATGGTAAAGAAATTACATTTAAATGTACATTGTGGAAAAAAGTATTGGAATTATTAACTCAGTAGGGACGTAAACAAATTGGGCTAGTTTTAAGGCATTTTGGGCTGTTTTTGAGCAGTCATTAAGCTACTATTTTGTGGTTGATCTGGCAATACTGCGTATACGTGTTCCAACATTGCAGTACTTACCACTGTGGGTTGCTGTTGATGAAGTATTATAGCTGTTGGATGTACTAGCAGTTGGATAATCTAATTTGTAAAAATATAATCACTGTCAGTTTGGTATACAAAAACTGGAGTTAATTCATGTGTGATTAGGTTCATTTTACTTATAAAATTAACTTAATGCAACTTAAATTATAGGTTACTACAAGTGAACCGTACTCATTTTAATTTAGTTTAATGTCATGTACAAGTGAGTTACATTTACCAAGATAATTATGTTTATCTAACTAAATATTATCAGCAAGTTAACTCAACTTGATTTTGCTGGGTTCATTATAACTATTATTACAGTGTTCATTCTACTCAAAAAAGCCTTGAAGTAAACACAACACAAAATGCCCAATGCAAACTCTTACCTCACTTTTTAGAAGTAAAACAAAGGTATTACTTTTTAGAGTGTTGGATTCCTTGTTTCTTTGCTAAGCCACCTTTGTTAAGCTTGTTTTGTGTCCAGTTTTTTTAACTATCCCATTTTTAAATCAAGCAGTTATACATGGGGATAAAAGTCTTCCATTGTTATGCAGGCAATCTTTCATCTTGGCAACCTAGGTCTCTTTTCACAGCCTGTGTCACAATATAAAAACACAATGGAAATAAAACATCAAAAGTAGTAAAAGTACATAAAAACATCACAGGTTGTGTCCTGGAGCCCAGTTAGACATTTTCAATACATCATCTAACGCCCTTGCACTTTGTATCTCTTCTCTGGCCTTCTCCATATACTGTACCGTACATCACTCGGCGCCAAGGATTTTTCTATTTCACACCCTGTGGAGCAAACCAGCCTTTCCTCATTGGAATTTATGCTCACAATGGGATTCTTAAGTGAAGTTGAGCTATTGGTCAATCTCATCTTTGGGTTCCTGCTTTGACGTTCTAGTTCTGCAATCAGTTGTAACACCTCCTAGATTGTTTTTCCTATTGGATGGTTTTGTACTTAGATGCGTTTGAAGGAACCCATGCATATTACAATTGAGAAATATGTCTGAACATCATAATATGAATATGAACACAATATAAACATTATGAAAAATAACTTGTGTAATTAAAGTGTGCAGAGGTGGTAAAAATACTGAGTAAATGTACTTTTCTGAGTAACTCTTGAGTTCACAAGTTTTGGGAAGTCGCTACTAAAGACCAAAATTATCAGGTAAAGGGTGTTTGTAGCTTACCGGTGACCATGATTTATATTCTCTTTACTCTTTCTATTTGTTTTATAGGTTATTGTTAAGATATGAACACCCTTTACCTGATCATTTAGGTTTTCAGTAGGGACTTCCCAAAACGTTTTGAACTCACATTTACTCAGAAAAGTAATCTGGAAGTGTGATAATGAAGATTTTTAAGGTGACCGTGGCAGCACATTTGACCATAATGCATATACTGTACAGCATGGGTCAAAAGGCTGTTATAAACCAGGTGCTTCAAATCCTCAATGGATTCTAGAATAGTCAATCTACAGTGGTATAGTATATCATCTATGCTGCTCAAATCTTCAGTGCTATGTAAAAACAAGTTTACTTTTATTTCATGACTAGTCACCAGAAATCTTACTGAAAATGTCTTCTGAAGTTTCAAAACTATTTAAAGCAGCCGCATTGAAGTCCATGGATGCCTGGCTTCAACAGGGAAATGCACACTACGGGAATGTATGAGAAGGAATTATGTAGATGATTCTGAATGAACTCGTCTTTGAGATGAACATGTTCCATCACATTTTTTGTCAATAATTTGTTAACACAATAATACATATTTGACCATACATTTTTGACATTTTAGGGAAAGCTTCCCTTGCAGTCTTAACGAAACCACACCCGCTGTTCACATAAATCAACTCAGAAACGTATTGTCTGGGATTGACAATATCACACAAGACACCCAGATCACCAGGGACAATTTCATGACTTTATTATGTATTCCAAATCATTTGTAAAAACACACATGGTTGTATACTTTATGCAAGCATAGGTAGTCCATGCCATGAAAGGTGCAGTATAGTGTGACTGATTCACAGGTTCAATGTTAATAATTTGCAATTAGTAAGGTCAGAGTTCAGGGAACATAATGTGTCACATACATCCTACGCACAAGAGAGTTAGTTGATCTGCAAACACCATAAAAAGGCTAATTAGGGAATGTATTTTAGCCAATCTAGACAGACATTTAAAAGTTGCAATAATCAAAATAAACTTTTTATGAACAAATATCCCGCTTTCCTATTCAAAATTCTCACTAATAGTGTATTATACTGTAACTAGCATATAGATTAAATATTTCAAAATATGCACCAAATTGACCTTCGAAAATAGGCCAGTATTCAAAAAATAAATAATGGGCTGTCATGTAAAGGTCTGCGTGGGACAGATTCCCTCATCCTTTATTTGCTTATGCTATTTTTCATTGTACAACCCCTTGTTCCCCAGGCTTCTCATACTACTCCTACTCACTGTCTGCTAGGGGTTAAAGTTCACAGGCTTAGGTAACACAGCATGCTTTTCAGCAGAAGATTGAATAAATAAACTAAATTTGCACCCTGTGATAAATTAAATTTCAGGAACGATGATCTGATTGGTGCCCTATGCTCTGACTTGTGAACTTGATAATCTGAGAATTGGGAGCAGGGATCAAACCCATAAAAATAGACAGGTCAAACGATAGAGTAGACAGGAGGCTGACAGATTTGAGACAGAGATGAGTACAGGAATGGGAGGAAACAGATACATAGGAGTTGTGAATACTGTCGGAGGATAAGTGGATATTCTTTATATATGGAAACAACAAGCTGTTGTCAATGCTTGACTTACTTGGCTTTAAGGAGGCAGTGACCGATGGTTGGTGTTGCTGAGGATGACAGATAGCTAGCCGTTAGTGACGGTGCAACATGAGGAGCTGTGCTGATTGAGCTGTGATCACCCAACAGATCGAAGGTGTCAGAGTACGACCGTCTTAATAGCAATGGGGGACAAGAATCCAATTAATACCCTGTCACACACGTCCTACATGGAGAGATGTTGACCTCCCCTCTAATGTATGTACAGTGCTTCGCGAAAGTATTCGGCCCCCTTGAACTTTTCGACTTTTTGCCACATTTCAGGCTTCAAACATAAAAATATGAAACTGTAATTTTTTGTGAAGAATCAACAACAAGTGGGACACAATCATGAAGTGGAACACAATTTATTGGATATTTCAAACTTTTTTAACAAATAAAGAACTGAAAAATTGGTCATGCAAAATTATTCAGTCCCCTAAAGTTAATACTTTGTAGCACCACCTTTTGCAGTGATTACAGCTGTAAGTGGCTTGGGGTATGTCTCTATCAGTTTTACATATCGAGAGACTGAAATTTTTGCCCATTCCTCCCTGCAAAACAGCTCGAGCTCAGTGAGGTTGGATGGAGAGCGTTTGTGAACAGCAGTTTTCAGTTCTTTTCACAGATTCTCGATTGGATCCAGGTCTGGACTTTGACTTGGCCATTCTAACACCTGGATATGTTTATTTGTGAACCATTCCATTGTAGATTTTGCTTTATGTTTGGGATCATTGTCTTGTTGGAAGACAAATCTCCGTCCCAGTCTCAGGTCTTTTGCAGACTCCATCAGGTTTTCTTCCAGAATGGTCCTGTATTTGGCTCCATCCATCTTCCCATCACTTTTAGCCATCTTCCCTGTCCCTGCTGAAGAGAAGCAGGCCCAAACCATGATGCTGCCACCACCATGTTTGACAGTGGGGATGGTGTGTTCACGGTGATGAGCTGTGTTGCTGTTACGCCAAACATAATGTTTTGCATTGTTGCCAAAAATTTCACTTTTGGTTTCATCTGACCAGAGCACCTTCTTCCACATGTTTGTGGCAAACTTTAAACAACACTTTTTATGGATATCTTTCAGAAATGGCTTTCTTCTTGCCACTCTTCCATAAAGGCCAGATTTGTGCAGTATACGACTGATTGTTGTCCTATTGACAGACTCGCCCACCTCAGCTGTAGATCTATGCAGTTCATCCAGAGCAGCCGCGGTCGGTGGATCTTAATTAGGGAGGACGGGCTCGTATTACGCTCAGAACCGGAGTGAATGGAATGTGTGCAAATCAAAAAAACAATTGGTTTTGTTCGTTGCGCACCATTCCATTCACTCCGGTTCCGAGCGTAATACGAGCCCGTCCTCCCCAATTAAGATCCACCGACCGCGGCTGATCCAGAGTGATCATGGGCCTCTTGGCTGCATCTCTGATCAGTCTTCTCCTTGAATGAGCTGAAAGTTTAGAGGGACGGCCAGGTCTTGGTAGATTTTATAGTGGTCTGATACTCTTTCCATTTCAATATTATCACTTGCACAGTGCTCCTTGGGATGTTTAAAGCTTGGGAAATCTTTCTGTATCCAAATCCGGCTTTAAACTTCTCCACAACAGTATCTCGGACCTGCCTGGTGTGTTCCTTGTTCTTCATGATGCTCTCTGTGCTTTCAACGGACCTCTGAGACTATCACAGAGCAGGTGCATTTATACAGAGATTTGATTACACACAGGTGGATTCTATTTATCATCATTAGTCATTTAGGTCAACAATGGATCATTCAGAGATCCTCACTGAACTTCTGGAGAGAGTTTGCTACACTAAAGGTAAAGGGGCTGAATAATTTTGCTCGCCCAATTTGTCAGTTTTTTATTTGTTAAAAAAGTTTGAAATATCCAATAAATTTCGTTCCACTTCATGATTGTGTCCCACTTGTTGTTGCTTCACAAAAAATTACAGTTTTATATCTTTATGTTTGAAGCCTTAAATCTGGCAAAAGGTCGAAATGTTCAAAGGGTCCGAATACTTACGCAAGGCAATGTACATCTTGAGGGCAGCAGGGACAGGCTTACTCTGGCTGGGTACCAATGTTTAGATGGTTTCCTCGCACTGAGAAATTATTTAATAAATTACGAAGTTTAGTTCTTACAGAGAACCCAAGTGATTCAGTCTGCTTTTCAACTAATAGAATCAGGCCTATCAGCATTAGGTAGTCATTATGCAGTTAGCAGGCTTACCTGTGGAATCAGTTTGCAATAGTGTTGGGTCAGGCTCAGTCGGTTATTGTTGTGGGGGAAAACCCTGTTGGTTTGTCACTCTCATCGGGTGCTTAGAGCAAACATTTTCGCTGTTTCCATTATGGCTGGACGGCTCTGGCTGGACGGCTCTGGTGTTAAAGCAGTAGTCCTTCCTGCATTGTCTTGGGCGGTTTTGTAATTGGGGTTGCCTGTTTTTGAGTTGTGGCTGGGTTTATCTGTGATTCTGGCAAAGCGTGCTACCCAGTTCTGCGATAGCCATTTCAGGTGATGTATTTGTAAAATAAATTGTTTCAAATTATTGGGTTAGCTGTACTTTGTGTGTTGCAGTATTTTGATTACGGTCCTTCCCTAATGCTATGGGTGTTTTTTTTATCCGTTTGGCGACTGGATAGTTTACAAGGTGGTTCAAAAATGTTTGCATTGTGTTTCTGGCATATTGTCTGTATTTTTTATAACGTCAATATTTCTGATTAACCTGATTCAATCGATAATGTCCACAATTGTAGGGGACTGCGTCTTGCTCCAGAATTCTCAAGTAGTCTGACGCTGTGGAACCATGTTCATTTGCTTATGTTTCCCTCTACTAGCATTCTCCTGGCAACACTAAAGCGATGTCATGAGTTTGGTATAATGAGAACCCTTTCTGAATCAAAGCCCAAAGCTCTTTGCATTTCGACGTGTATTGCTTCTTGATTAGAGTGGTAAACTCTGAAAAACGGCCTGGTTTAGAATGTTTAGCATGTAGGATGGGTGAGTTATGTGGTAATTATATATTAATTATTTTAAAATGAATATATGTTACAATTGTGGTTTGCTACTGAAGTAAATCTTTCTGGTGTGTTACGAAGTACTTCCTGGTCCTGATATTTCAAAATATAAGTCTGCGGTTTCTCTGGGGTTTCGTATGTTGTTACAGGCATTTTGTTTGCGTGGGTTATTAGCAACAATGTAAACTTTTTTTAACATATATTCGCTTAATGTGTAGTGTTTGCCCTCATGTTTTCCTGCATTAGTGTTCCGTACAGCCGTTACCACAGACTTTTCTGCAAATGGTGTAAGTATTGTATATGGTGTATGGGATTTTGCGTGGATAATATATATTGTAATGACCAGCCCAGCATGGATGGCGCACATCGACTGAGACATGGACTCCTTTATGAAATGTTTAGTTGAACGCATATGTTAAGTTGAATTATATGTCGTTTGTATTTCAGAGCATAAGCATGGTGTTTTCTGGTGATAAAACAGCCCCACTACAACCCTGATAGCCCACCCGAAAAATGTATTGGGGAGGCCCCAGTCCTCTTCCTCAACCTCCTCATCAAAGGAGAATAGCCCAGGGCTATAATAGGAATAAATCCAGGGCTCCGGAGTGACAGTTAGCATCGCCTAGGGGTAGCCCTGATAAGGCCACATTGGTGGTGTGTAGCCGAATATGTCCTCAAAGTCCCTTAATGTGAGCCTCTCCCCTATGCTGGTAGTAAGGAAAGAGCATGCAGCCTGCATCTCTGGTGTAGCTTCTTCAAATTGAGCCCCTCCTACAGTGAGAAAGTAGGGAGAGTTCGCTGCCTGTTCTCCAACTGTCGGTCTCGAAGTCCTTATCCATTTATGGTCGGGCATTCTGTCACAAGGTGTCGTGTAGGTTGAAGGAGGGAGACAGAGGCAGTAAAAGGTGCATTCTGGTAGTTTATTATACAGAACGCTATATGCAATATATATATACTGAATATACGAGAACACCGTACTATAGCTAGACGTAGTATAAAAACACAATGCACGTCCTCTTGTAACTTAGAAAATAAAGCCCTGTTGTGCACAGGATAGAGTTTAAACATAACAAGGTGTCTACATATATAGGGAGAACTCACGAGACAACGCTGACACAGAGCCCAAAACAGCAGAGTCCATAGAATAATGACACGGCCAGGTAATCACACAAATGGCACACAACACGTACAGATAATCAATGCCCGACACCTCCCTCTTGTTTGACACCGCTTTTATAGAGACAGCTACCTAACTAATTGAACCCGGCTGAATGGAATTATTAATCAGATCTACGAGTACCAGCCTAACCTAACTAAAGCCTATCCAGCAATGCCAAATGAGAGAGGTGTCACAGAGAATTTAAAGGGATATTACATGAAAGAACCACAAAAAAACAATGCCTTGGGACACTATACGTAACAGAAATGAACATATTACAAGGAATAAACAATATATTAATGAGTCCATGATCTCTGTCCATTGTCTACACCAGCCCACACTGTGAGTGTCTGGTCTTTTGCACGAGTTCATTAAGTTGTAAATTAACTGACATAGTCCAGAATTACATCAGTGAATGAAAAATCACTCCAGGACTCTGGTAGGGAAGATTAACCATTCAGTGTAATTATCAGCATTTTGTTTCATCACTGTTACCAACATGTGTAATGGCAATGCTATAGTAATCAAATTAAGGTATTTCACATTGGTTCAAAGCATCTAAAATTCCTGGAGAAGAGGAAGGACAGACATGAGTTGTTAAAGACTTTAATCATTTGTCATACTGTACAGTATGTTCTCATAAATTTGTCATAGTGACCCATTATACTACACTATTGTCAAGTATTCAATAGGACTTTTTCTTTCCTTTGAATCTGACTAAAGTATTTATCTGTGCATTGTCTGGTGGTGATGTCAGTGTACACTATGAGCTAACACTGAAATGTTTGCTTTTTATGATCGGTGAATAGGCATTGGTACTGTGTGAGCTTCTCTGCCCTCAGGTAAAGAAAACAAGCTGTTATCAGAGGCTACCTCTGCCACCCGAAGCTGAGAGGCCAAATAGTCAGAGTGGGAAAAGAAAATGAGAGACAGACAGGGAGAGATGAGAGTAGGGAAGGATGGGAAGAGATTGACAGGAGGTATAAGTATGGAGGGGGCTACAGCAGTAAGATGGGGATGCAGTGTGAGTAAGTATGGAGGGGGCTACAGCAGTGAGATAGGAATGCAGTGTGAGTAAGGATGGAGGGGACTATAGCAGTGAGATAGGAATGCAGTGTGAGTAAGGATGGAGGGGGCTATAGCAGTGAGATGGGGATGCAGTGTGAGTAAGGATGGAGGGGGCTACAGCAGTAAGATGGGGATGCAGTGTGAGTAAGGATGGATCCATTTGAATGGGCCCTAACACATACTGTTCCTTCATTTTCTGACAGCTCTGGGAGATTAAGCAAGAGTGAATACCTAATAATTTACAGTAATTTATTTAAGACTGCATAAAGAATGTATTTCATTGAAAATAATGAGGTCAAGGTATATAACCCGATTACAGTTTACAGGTTAAATAAATGTGACGCAACCTTTTAGTTTGCTTATCATTGCGCCTGGAAGACACTATTTTTTAAAACTGTTTTTTGTATCGGACCTTGTTCCATCCATCAGGGAATTAAGGATATATATGTATTCTGAAGTAATTTCTGTCATTTTGGTATGACGTGATATCAAATCATGACTTGAGGCAAACTGGCTGAATACTTAACAGTATAGCGTAAGGCAGCCTACACGATGACAACATCTGAACATGCCAGCTCTTCCCACTGGCAATGCCAATAGCAACGAAACATCAAAAACATGAGATGATGACCAACTCATACCCTCACACCCTGACCTGGCAGGTAGCCAATAAGCTGGTTGAATATAGCACAACTTCCTTGCCCCGCTACATTTACTGTATATGTAGGGCTTCCGTATATATCTATGAACATACATATAGAGCGTACACATAAGCTTAACACTACCCACACTCTTTTCACAACTTATTTCTTGAACGACATAGCTCCTGGACTTAAAAATTCCCAAACCAACAGATTATCAATAACAATGAATAGCGCCACACTATCGAAACACTAGAGTTTACTTAGGACATAATAGACACAGCTGAATGAGTTTAGCAATCAGCTCAGACAAACACCTGATTAATACTAAAGAGAGACCTATATAGTGTTCATGTCAGGATCCAGCCCTAGTGGGCCTGTTATTTTTTGACTTTCTGTTGGTTTCAGTGCTTTTTCACGGTGGTTTAGTTAGTTTTGTTATTTTCCCTTATGTATCATTTGTATTTTGCTCTGTTGTGTGTTCTGATTCCTTCCCGTTGTGTGGTGTTTGTCTCCCTCGTGTGCCTCTGTGGTGTTATTGCCTGTGCTCCTTGATTTAATCAGTAGATGTCTGTTATTGTGCCCAGGTGTCTGTCATTGTTCTCATTAGTGTTAGTATTTAGTTGGTGTGTTTGTAACCCTCCCTTGTTCGGTCAATGTTCCCATGTTGCGTGTTCCAGGTCGTCGTGTTCCATGTTTCCAGTATCCTGTTTCCTGTTCCGTGATTCCAGTTGCCTCTGTTATTGTTTGGAGTTATTCGTTTTGCCCCTCGTGGCTGTTTTGTTTTCCTTGTCAATTATTAAAGTACCCTTTTGGTTTATCTACCGTTACTTCGCGTCTGTCTCATCGTTCCTACACCCTTTATACCCTAAACGTGACAGATTGACCGAACCACAGAGATGAGACAGCGAAGGACCGGTGGTGGTCCCGAAGAGGAGGATGACCTGCTACCTGAGAGGGACAGAGTAGCCCTCTCTATTACCCGGTTGGAGGGTAGGGCTTTTGACTTTGCCCTGGCCATGTGGGAGATAGACCACCCTCTTTTGGAGGACCACCAGGG
>JACXGM010023261.1:0-16300 GCA_016801145.1 Umbra pygmaea
TTCCAGCTGCGGCTGGCATAGTAGCTAAAAGCAGATTCTCCGCGTTTTGTCTGAATCCTTGGTATCTCTAGCTGATGTAATCCTGATGATCTGAGTGGTCTGTTGGGTTTATATTCAATGAGCATATCTGCAATGTATTTAGGTCCTAGGCCATTGAGTGATTTATATACCAGTAATAATACTTTAAAGTCTATCCTAATTGTGACTGGGAGCCAGTGTAAAAAAAGTGTGAAAATCAATGACTTCCGGTAACTTTGGAAGCTCAAGTCTGTGGCGGTGTGTACATACAGTAATTGACAGACTGGTCCCAGCCAGCAAGTGGGCTTCCTCCACACAAGTGTATACCGTATCTGTAAGTTTACAGGGCTAAAGAGCAGGAGGGCTACGCGTAGAACACAAAATATATCATATTTACTGCACTTCTATAAAAATATTAGTCAACCAGCATCCTACCAAAGAAAACAATCAACCAGTCTGCTAATGGGGTTTCAGCACTAAGGCAACAGCAATAGTTTTGTCAATGGGAAAGTAATCTTCAATGTGTCAACTCTGTGTAGGCTATCTGTGCTTACTACACCATTTTAGACAGTATCTTCCAATGGCTTTTGTGTACATTTTTATCGTCGTGAAAGAAAAACATGTGTAGTCTTAACCATGTCAGCTTAACATTCGTGTTTTTAATAAGAAATATATAATTTTGTTTAAGCTCAAACCATTTAGTGTTGACATACAGTATCTTTGAAATCCCAACCCTTTGGGATCTTGTCCTGTCTCACAAATTCAGCTCAGCTTCTGTTAACTGCAGAATAATAACACAAATATACCAGTGCCACGCCGGAGTAGGTCAAACACACGTGGACTTAAGTGTCAAAGTGGGACATCATGTGGCTCAGATTTAATTGGAAGATAATGGGAAGGCTGCCAGTTCAATTCTCAAGTTGCCTGAATGTTGTTGTGCCCTTGAGCAAGGCACTTTAATGTAAGTAGCTTCAGGGAATGATTCTGTACTTACTGTAAGTCCGAATGTATTAGAACATCTGATAAGTTCTAAAATGTAAAATCACAATAGTGAGAGTTGGATTGAAAAAAAACCTGCAATAGATCCTGGCATGCTGGGAAATATTATATGACCCTATTAAGAGTCTATATGATATATATCTAAGTAGAAACCTGTTCCTGACATTTTTCTCTGAAAACGTCAATGGTAAAACCCTATTCCACCAGAAAGAACCCTTTGGAGAATTGGAATAACTACCACTCCTGAATGACTATCTTTTCCTTTGCGTGTGTATGTGTGCGTGTGAGCGTGCACTCATGCATGTGTGTGTTTTCTCACTTTATACTGGACTTTCCTCTGGATGAAAGAGTGACATGGCCTTCAGATCAATTATTCATTTGACGTTTTTCTTCCTCAAATCTGTCCCTCCTCTCTGGTCTCTTCAATACCCTCGCACTTCCTCTGTGTTTTGAAGACTTTGGAAATGCTAATCACCTCTCTCAGTGATATTTTACCTTTATTTTACCAGGCAAGTTAATTGAGAACAGTTTCCAATTTACAGCAACAACAAGGGGAGAAGTGGAGGGACATAAATGGATGAATGAGCCACTTAAAACTGGTGAAGATTATGTGGCCATGATGGTGTAAAAGCCAGATTGGACATTTGTCCAGGACACCGGGGTTAACAACCCTACTTTTACAAATAGTGCCAACGGATCTTTAGTGACCACAGAGAGTCAGGACACCCATTTAATGTCCCATCCTATGCTGGGCAGGTGTCCCCATCACTGCTCTGGGTCATTGGGAATGATCATTAGACCAGAGGGAAAAGTGCCCCCTACTAGCCCTCCAACACCACTTCCAGCAGCATAGGTCTCCAATCCAGGGGCTAACCAGACCCAACACTGCTTAGCTATAGAAGCAAACCAGCAGTGGAATACAGGGCACTATGCTGCTGGCACTGGTGCCTAGAGAACTCAGTTGATAGTACAATATGGCTGAATCATTTGACCTAAGAGCACTATATGTACTGTTGCATTGGTGTATTTTTGTTTGAATTTGTGTTTTGAAACCCCTGTGTAATCCCTAATGTAATGGTGAAGTGTGATAGCAATGTTCTGGGGCTACTCATGGTGACCTAATGTAAATGGGTGGATGCTGTTGATTTCTGGTTGAAGTACTAGATGACTCCACAGCATGTCCGCATTGTGCTTGAGTGGTGGTTGTGATAGTTCAATGTGGCGTTTGGTTGTGACAGCCAAGGACAGACATTCAATTTAGCAACACTAACACTGTTTGCGTTTACTTGGCTCGCAAATAAATGGATTTTGCATTTACTTTAAGGTACAATACTTTTCTAGACCATTGCTCTACACTCATCTAAAGGATTATTAGGAACACCATACTAATACTGTGTTTGACCCCCTTTCGCCTTCAGAACTGCCTTAATTCTATGTGGCATTGATTCAACAAGGTGCTGAAAGCATTCTTTAGAAATGTTGGCCCATATTGATAGGATAACATCTTGCAGTTGATGGAGATTTGTGGGATGCACATCCAGGGCACGAAGCTCCTGTTCCACCACATCCCAAAGATGCTCTATTGGGTTGAGATCTGGTGACTGTGGGGGTCATTTTAGTACAGTGAACTCATTGTCATGTTCAAGAAACCAATTTGAAATGATTCGAGCTTTGTGACACGGTGCATTAACCTGCTGGAAGTAGCCGTCAGAGGATGGGTACATGGTGGCCATAAAGGGATGGACATGGTTGGCTGTGGCATTTAAACGATGCCCAGTTGGCACTAAGGGGCCTAAAGTGTGCCAAGAAAACATCCCCCAAACAATTACACCATCACCACCAGCCTGCACAGTGGTAACAAGGCATGATGGATCCATGTTCTCATTCTGTTTACAACAAATTCTGACTCTACCATCTGAATGTCTCAACAGAAGTCGAGACTCATCAGACCAGGCAACATTTTTCCAGTCTTCAACTGTCCAATTTTGGTGTGCTCTTGCAAATTGTAGCCCCTTTTTCCTTTTTGTAGTGGAGATGAGTGGTACCCGGTGGGGTAGCCCATCCGCCTCAAGGTTGTGGTGTTGTGGCTTCACAAATACTTTGCTGCATACCTCGGTTGTAACAAGTGGCTATTTCAGTCAAAGTTGCCCTTCTATCAGCTTGAAGCAGTTGGCCCATTCTCCTCTGACCTCTAGAATCAATGAGGCATTTTCGCCCACAGGACTGCTGCATACTGGATGTTTTTCCCTTTTCACACCATTCTTTGTAAACCCTAAAAATGGTTGTGAGTGAAATACCCAGTAACTGAGCAGATTGTGAAATACTCAGACTGGCCCGTCTGGCACTAACAACCATGCCACACTCAAAATTGCTTAAATCACCTTTTTTTCCCATTCTGACATTCAGATTGGAGTTCAGGAGATTGTCTTGACAAGGACCACACCCCTAAATATATTGAAGCAACTGCCATGAGATTGGTTGAGTAGACCATTGCATTAAGTAGAAATTGAACGGGTGTTCCTAAATATCCTTTAGGTGGGTGTATATCTAAATACATTCAGTATGTGCTATTTATACATTTGTATAAAAAAAATCACATCAGGTGGATTTCTAGTTTACAAGTAGCCTGGAAAAATCCAGACCAAAATCCTGAACGATTTATGGTCTGGCATGAAGTAATGCAAATGACTCAACTCGAGGGGCGGCACCAAGCGTGTATTTGAAAATCTCACTGTACGCGATTGGATAACACTACGACCAATCACCAGTGGGTTTTCGCTAAGCCCATATGGCGGAGCAAACTGGTAGATTAAACTCTTGCCGTATCAAGGAAAACAGCAAAAATGTCCTTCTTAAAAAGCAACGATTTGAGCGATGTCTTCTGTTTCTCTATAAGACAAAAAGCCAAGTCTAAACTCATTCATTGTAGAGGCCAAAACAGTTTCAAACAACTGGTGTACACATCCATAGCGACCTTACAATGTCTACTAATGACTTGAGGTCGCACTCTCAGCGCTGTCGTCATCTGTTTAACACGCCTCTGGCCCGCCTATATCAGATACACTGATCTGATTGGTGCAGCTTGGCTACAAGGGCATAGTTAATGAGCAGCATTACTCGGTACCAGAGTAACTTGCTGACCAAATTCAAATTGTGCTCTCGCGAGAACTCTGGATTTCCAGGGTAGTTTACAAGCAGTGTTGGGTAAAGTTACTTTTACAGTTATTTTTCTGTTACTTTTCAATAACTTGTTGAGTTCACAAGTTTTGGGAAGTCCCTAATAAGACAATATGATCATGTAAATGGAGTTCATATCTTAAGAGTGACGTATAAACAAATAGAAAGAGTAAAGAAAACATAAATCATGGTCACCAGTAAGATATAAACTCCATTTACCTGATCATTTTGTCTTATTTGGGACTTCCCAAAACTTGTGAACTCAACAAGTAACTGAAAAGTAACTGTAAAAGTTAATTTAGCCAACACTGTTTATAAGTGAGCAAGTGCTTCTTGTGCTTTTAGAATTTGGCTTAGAAATATGGATTAAATTTCTTTTTTTACCTGAGAAAAAATAAAAGCCTTTACTGTTGTTTTTGTTTTACTTGTCAAACAAAAAGGACTGGGTGTTGAGTACAAATCGTACTCATCACATTTCCCTAAACAGTCATAACTCTGTTTCAGCTGTAGTTACACAGGGTGTCCCCCAGGGTTCTGTTCTCGGTCCCCTGCTCTCTATCATCTACATCCTCCCCCTTGGTCATATCCTCGGTCACTTTAAACTGGACTTCCACTGCTATGCTGATGAGACTCAGATATACCATAGCACTAAGTCCCTCACCAACCCTCGTCTGTCCCATATTGAAACCTGCCCGGCAACAATAACAACCTGGATGCAACAGAACTTCCTCAAGCTCAACAGTGACAAAAGTGACCTATTGCGGTCAGGTTCACAATCTATGTTAGCCAAAGTTAAATCCTCATTCTTTCACCTCTGAAACATTGCTAAACTACAGTCCTGCCTTTCCCGCACCACTGCTGAAACCCTAATACATGCATTAATCTCTACCCGTCTTGACTCCAGCTCCCTTTTTTCCGGCATTAACTCTTCATCTCACCATAAACTACAATTAGTTCAAAACTCAGCTGCCAGACTTCTCACACACTATATATCTTGGCAGCACATCACCGCTATCCTTTAGGAACTCCACTGGCTCCCCATCTCCCAGCGCATTGATTTTAAAAATCTTCTGCTCAACTGCAAAGCCCTCCATCAGCTAGCTCCAGTTTATCTCTCGGACCTTATTCCTAAATACCAACCCTCCAGGTTACTCCACTCTGCCACTGCTTGCCACCTCATCATCCCCCGGTCCAAGCTATGGAGAATTGGAGACAAGGATTTCTCAAGGGCTACACCAAGGCTCTGGAACACACTTCCACAATTCATCCGTGACTCCGAATCCATTACCATCTTTGTCCACCGCCTCAAGCCTCATATGTTCAAACCAGCCTTCCCCTAGCCCCTGACCTGTCCTGTGTTATGTTTGACCCCCCATCTTTGACCCCTCCATTTTTTCTATTGTCTAAATCTTCTTCTTGCTAGTTGTTTGTTATATATTATCTTCTGTAAAGCATCTTTGGTTTCCAGAAAAGTGCTATATAAACATAATGTTTTGTTATTATTATTATTATAAAACAGATTGGGGTTGTTGCTTGAAAATATTGTTGAAACAAAAATGCTGCTCATCAAATGGCTTAGATTTAGCATTACAGAAAGATATATGTGGATGTGAAAAATGTATTGCCATATAATGTAGTGTGTTGCATTTTCTATAGAGCTTTTGTGTAAGCCTCTTGTTGGTGATACTTTGTCTGTGGAAGTCTTGAAAATTCATATTGACTGTGGGAAACAATATTGAATCAGCACAAATTAGATTGATCGATATGAGGCACATCTCAGGGTCTTCCGTTATGAGACTTCTTTTCTCAGAGAGAAGTAGACTTGTTTATTATTAACAATGTAGTTTAAATAATTAATTTTCACTGTCTTTCCATAAGTCTAAAAAAGATTATTGGCAGTTTAGGCTACACGTTATTTAAACCATTTTTGGAATATGCATATTTTTTACACATTATGAACAATCAATTATTTGAAACAGCTTTTTTATGTTTTGTATTTTTTCTCTCCATTTTCCTCCCTTTCTACTTCCCACTAACCCTGCCTCGTCGGCAGCTGCGCAACACCTTGGACAGATCTGTGGGATGGCGAGGGGCGCACACATGGTTCATCCAACCACATGTTGTCTAACCACCGATTCTTTTCGCACTGTTCATCCAACATGGAAGGCTTTAGTCAGATCATGCACGGGATGATTAAGTTCACCGACTATACTTCTGCAATTGAATTTACAGGTACTGATCTGGACACAAGGAGGCGCTGGAGAGAGACGTGGCAGGATAGATAATCTGATTTATTTAACCCAAATCCCAGGCAGTGATATGCCAATTTGCGCTGCCTCATGCAGGAGGTCCGGGGAAATTTTGGGATATTGTCATTATCGAACCACTGACTATCATGACGTAGACTGTCCTGCAATGCAGCGACTTAGCCCACTACGCCACACAGACCCTCAATGAGCTTGGGGTTCTAAATTAATTCTGTCTACACTTGGAGGTTTCAAGTACGTTTATTCTTAAAAACACCTTATGTGGTTTGTGTAATGGGCAGATGTTTTCCCCAGCCTAATCCCCTTACCGAAGCCTTTTCTCTTTTTACTTCCTTTCAACCTCTGCTAGAGATTTTCTCTTTAAGACATAGAATTCACCTAAGCATTGCTGTAGGTAACATTTCCAAGAGCAACAACATTAAACTTTAAATACCATGTATTATTAATTTGGCCTAACCTTACCCTACTGGAAGATGCTGCACTGCAGTGATATGGCGCATAGGCACTGGCAGCTATTTTAGCATCACTCCTTCGTAGATGAATAAGAAATATGATATGATGATGGTACTTTTATCAAGGGACAGCGTGAAACACTTTTCAGTATTATGTCATCTCATTACTTTTTATTGAAGATAATGAAATGGTATTATGGCAGTGCTGTGTCCCAGATATAATGTCTATAGAAAAACTGTGGAGCGTTTCGTTGAGTCAGCATAACAACTAAAACAATTCCCACATCCAGAAAGCTAGAATATGGCTTTTTTCGTTAAAATCAGTCAGAACAAAGAAGGTATATCTACACTAGTCTCCCTCGGTTTAGCTACTGTTCCATACAGACACACATGCAGATAAATGTTCACACCCACAAACACACACCTTCCCTCGCTATTCTCAGGAAACTCCTTAGTCTCTCCACTGCAGACTTTTGGTTGCTAAGCAACGCTGGTTCCGGAGTCCTAGACTCTGCTGAGCATCCCAAAGTCCTGGGCATAGTCACATCTCTGCCACTATGTAGTCAGTAGCCTTGACAACAGGGTAATCCGGTCCCTTCTCTACGCCAAACTTCAACTTGGGTTCAACTAGCTGTAGTCGATATGTAATGTGCCCTGAGATATGAGTCAAATGAGAGGGACAGTGCGTTTGAATGTTTGACGAAAGTCAATGTTTATCTATCTTGTAATACCTCTTTAAGCGAGGAGAGGGGTGAAAGACTGCATGGTTACAATATCCAAGGATAGAAAGAGGGTGAGGGTATGAATGGGCGTGCCAATTTCACTAGTGAAGGATCGAACGAGCGTATGAAGATAAAATATGGAGAGAGGAGAAAGAACAGCAGAGAACAGAAAGCAAATCGTTATGTGTTGACTTGTAAGCTCATCTGAGAACAGGGTCGGAATGGGACTGAAAAATGGCCCGGAACTTTAAAAGGCTGACCTGCCCAAGACCCGTGTACAGTTGCCAAATACAAATAAACACACCATTCACTATATGATACTAAATAATGATGCAGTGCTATCATTGGCTGCTAACAAAAATTAGATCTACTAGTACAGTATTAAAAATTGCAATTTGTAGAATTCAAGCCATAACAACAAAACAAATTTGTCTTTCAAGTAACCAGCTAACAAACGCTGTAGAAACTGTATTTCCTGATATTGAAATATACCTAAAAAGGATGTATATAGGATAAAGTTTCCCTTCACTATCCAGTACTTAGTTACACACAAAAGCATGTCCTAAATTCTGTTTCTCATGTCTGTTTCTGCATTTGCTTTTCAATTTTGCCAAAGAACAATAATCAGTTAACAATAATGAAAGATCAAAATCAATTGAACTAACTAATTTGTATATAAAAACCCTGTTAACTTATACTCTGTTGTGTATAGTTACATCACTGCACCATGTTTTCTTAAATTAAATTATATATATTTACATGCTACAGTGAGTCTTCTGTCCCACATTATGAAACTAATCTTAATAGAACAGTAATAGCTACCAAATGTACAAACCTTTTTAAAATAAAAACATAATATCGTTTGGATATTTCAATTTTCTAAAACTTGGAAAAGGCTGCTGCTTTTACCTGATGTATCTAGTGTTTCCTCCTCTCGTGGCTGCTGACTTTCTCTGTCTATTAACATAGGTGGTGGCATCTACCTAAACACCTGTGTCATTAGAATTTTTTTACATTTGGCAGCATTAGCTTGGAGTGTTCTTCCCTCTTATTTTTTCCACACCCCCCTTTTCTCATTGTCTCTTCCTCTCCATTTTTGAGAAGAACAATACGTAGAAAGAGCATGCACCTCAGTTTCACTTGACTTGACTGAATCTGTAAACACTCTGTTTCAATTGACTCACTCGACTGAATTGCTCGAATCCGGAAAACAAGCGCACGTCGATCAATCACAATCTGAAAAATTTAACATACTGCTCTGATGCCAGCACATAAAAACCACGCCCAGAATATGCTTGGGGCGACACTACCGCGGCTATGCAAATCTTCGCGTAGCACGGCTGTTGATGGACAACTGCAATGTTCACGTTTTTTTTTTATCGTGCCTCAGCCTCGGCGGCCGTTGACTGGCCATTTGGGAAATCCCCTAATTCTCTCGGTGGCCAGTCTGACCCTGTCTGAGACTCAGTTTCTTCACATTTTGTCTGGCCATAAACAAGACAATATTCATGTGCTGTAACACTTACGCAAGAAGGATATAAACGGAATAATATTACAATGTGAAGAGCGAATAACATCAATGGTTTTATGGTTATAGACTGAAGATGTCATCCTAAGGATCCATTGGCGAACTTCCTGTCTAGCTGTCATTCTGGAGTGAAGAAAGGAGACAGTCCAAAAGAAATGTGTTTCCAGAGAATTCAATGAAGTTGCCGATAAGCAGTGTGAACATCAAAGGAAACTGTATGAGTTAAAACTGTATACACTTTGTCCTGTGTTTAACTTTGAGGTCTCTCTTTAAGATATACATGCTTCCCCAAAGGCATAGTCCATATTTCATGAGAATAATAATATTCTCTCTATTCAATTCTACATCTCTTCATTCAGACACGTTCATCCCTGTCGATCCTTTCACAGAGGAATGGGGGGGAGCTGCCAGAGACAGACAGTGAGCGAAGAGAGAGAGAGCTTTGAGGAGTTTGGAGCCAGATGAAGAGAGCGTTGAAAAGGGAGGGGAAGAGATGAGGGAATCTGCGGAGAGGTTGTTTCTCGCCAGTAGAAGTTCTATGCTGTTTTACCCTGATGGGGTGTGTGTGTGTTTCTAAAGTTTTATGTTGTACCTACAGGTTCAATGTGTGCGTCTCTAAAGTTGTATGCAGTATTAACTGGGTGCAGATGGCTCAGTGGTTAAGGAGACAGACGTGTAATCAGAAGGTTGTCAGTTCGATGCTTGACTGGGCCAAATGTCATTTTGTCTTTGGGCAAGGCACGTTAACCTAATTGCTCCCAGGTCATTGCTGTAAATAAGCACATTTCCTTAGTCAACTTAATGGTACAGTGAAATAATAAAAATTACTTGTGGGTTTTAGTGAAACAGATAAATGGAGATTGAGAGGGAGTTGTTAAGAATGTGATGGCAGCATATCTTTTGACTTTGCAATGGCCCGACAACGATTTCCTGTCTAAATGTATTAGACACAAACAGCTTAAATTAAACCAGAGTCTTAATATTTTATAAATAAATAAAATGCTAACTCCTCCTTGGCTACCTCTGGTAGCTTCTTCCTCATCCCTCTGTCATCCCTCTGTCCTCCCTCATCCCTCTGTCCTCCCTCAGAGTTGGGGAATGGAAACGTGCCAAAAAGACAGTTTTAACAGAATCCCAGAATCTTCACTAACCCCCCAAATATTTCTCCCTTTTTTTCTCCGTATAGTACACAGTATCCCTCCTCTCTCTTTGTTTTCTTTAACTCATACACTTTACTGCCTGCATAGTGACCCCCCTCACACTCGATATTCCATTCCAAACCCAAACTCCCAGCTTGCCCTTTTCAGGAAGTTCTAGACAGGTTTGAATAAGAGTAACCCAAGTGTTGTAACTTCATAGTCTAGCGGTTCCACCACCGAACAGGAATTAGCTGTTGAATGTCACCACACTGGACTCGCCCTCACCTGTCCATCAAACCAAGTGGTGATGTCATGCGTTCATTGGCTCATTCAAGGAGGGGAGCAATAACACACTAATGTACAAACCTAAATCCCCAAAGAACAAGCAAAGAATGGCCGGCACCTTCAAATGAATCTAGAGAGTAGCTCAGTGACCTGTATTCCACTGCTGTTATGCTTCTTTACGTTCCTCAGATATACGACCAATACTGCTGGAAGTGATGTTGGAGGGCCATTAGGGGGCACCATTTCCATCAGGGCTGGCCCCTCCTACAGGCAGTTTCCTAGATCCACGAGGTAGCAAAAGGCCCCCAAAAGCCCCCTAAAATATATAAAATATAGTATTCCCCAGAGATTGGTAGAGTACAGAGTAAAAGTACTCTGCTCAGTTCACTCGTTTGTTGTTAAAACGTAAATTACCAGGTAAGAGGAGTTCATTACTAACCAATGACCTGGGGCCTCATTTATAAACGTAAAAAGCAGGAAAATATGCGGTCCTTCACGGAAACTCTGACCCATGCGTACGCACAAAAAACGGTTGATATGAGAAATGGCGACACCGCCGGCAGATGTGTGAAACACGTGAAGCTGTCTGAAACTGCAGACCGTTGTGTAGCTAAACGAAATCGAAATAATGCCTCTCTTTAATAATATGAACATTTCACAAAGCCATTCTTACAATCAACTGCTACAATGTTCTTACTATGAACTTAAATGCAAACGAAGACATATTTGCAAAAAGAACACTCAAATATGTTCTGTAATTATATTGGCATGCTATGTAATTCATCCTCATAAATAATACAAAATAATGTTTAAAACATATCCTTGTCGATGCGTCCATCTGGCGGAGCAGACATACATTAGATTAGATAGATATCTTCATTTTCCACTGGGGAAAGTCGTGTTCATAAATGTCATCAGCTACGGAATCATGGTGTTCATGTATATGCTGTTTGTCCGTTTCATTTCCATCCATCAATTGTTCCATCGTGACGGATATCTGAACCATTTTAAAAGCTTGAATTAATTCCAATTGCGCATAATCCCTTTTACAATTACATGAATACAGACATCTGTAGCTGATCAGATACAATCACCTGCATGGTCATAAAAAGCCATTATGCCAACCCAATGGGTAATGACGCACAATGGCTGATCTTGCGCTGTTAGAAGATGTGGCAAATAGAAGGATTATTAGGGAACGCATTTTCAGACAGCAAGAATACTTGCTGGCAAACGAGGACGAGTGGCTTATGAGCCGGTTCAGATTTCCTCGGGGCGCCCTGTTGGACCTCTGTGCTCTATTGGGCCCAGCGTTACAGAGGAGCACTCGGAGAAACCACGCCGTGCCAGTCCCACTTCAAGTATTTCTGGCGACTGGCACTTTCCAGAGGGAATTGGTTGACAGGTCTGGCATTTCACAGCCAAACCTTAGCCGGGTTATGCCAGACGTGTTAATAGGTGTAATTGGTGTGTCGAATGATTACATAAAGTTTCCTTACACCGCGGGTGAACAGGCAAACAAAAAAGAGCAATTTCAGCTATGTCCGGTTTCCCAAATGTAATCGGTGCTATTGACTGCACTTATATCGCCATAATAAGGGCACCAAATGAGAATGAAAATGCTTTCATTAATCGAAAGCATTTTCATTCGATCAATGTCCAAATAATTTGTTGCAGATATGTTGCTGTAATGTAACCAATTTTCCCCCACCCATGACAGACACACTTTCACGTTGTAGCGCTAGACGCTTTGACATCGACTGATATCTTGACCACTTTTTATTTGGGCCACGGTCCGACTTTCTTGCAGCGTCTGCAACCATTTGCCACTCCAACGCCTTTTCATCATTGGTAATAGGCACACTTTGCCCTTCAAACAACATTTTCCTTTTCTTTTCCACCTCGCCAACAACATTTTCTACTTCATATTGAGTGAAGTTTCTTTTCTTGGTTTTCCTCACTCTGTTTGCCATGATTTCTCAATCAATTAATATTAATTTCTGGGCATTTCACTGACTATTTATGGGCAATTATAGGCGTGACATGCAGCCGCAAAAGCTGCGCCACATTTAGAGTTGATTGTGATTTATAAAGGAAAAACGGCGTAGGACGTGCGTGCGCACAGTTTTATAAATCTGAATATTTCTTTGCGTACGCACATCCTATATTTCGTCCGTATGCCACTTCTGACGCAAATCCACCGCAAAGTTTTATAAATGAGGCCCCAGAGGTGGACATTTACTTGAGTAAAAGTACTTTTCTGAGTTCACAAGCTTTGGGAAGTCCCGACCAAATTGATCAGTTAAAGAGAGTTCATATCTTAACAGTAACCTATAAAACAATTAGAAACACTGTTACACTTTGCTGTAATTTCTACAGTTACTTACCACAAAATGCCCAGTAAAATACAATCATGTTCTTTTCCGGTTCATTACTGTAATATGGATTGCATTATGGTATTAACATTAAATTTACAGTGATTTACTTTATGTTTTGAATTTGCAGTATACTGCTGTAAAACATCAGCAGTAGTGCTACTGTAGTTAAATAAGACATACTTAAATAAAATAGTTAATTAATGTTATAGAAGCATAGAAATAAAAAGGAAAGATTAAATATCTCTATAAAATGAAATAGGCTTACGTTTTTTTTTCTTTTTGTTATTCTTTTAGCAGTGAATGTATTTTAAAAAGGTGACCTGTTTTTCAGCAGTGTAAATAATTATTGAGAATTGTAGAGAGAAACAAGAAAAGGATTATGGAAAAATGCTTGACCTCCAGATTTGAACTCTAACCTCACAACTTCAAAAGAACGGGAGATACTGGATACGTCAAAGGCGTTGAGAGGTGGGAAAAGACTTCACAAGTGTTGAGTCGTTGTTGCCCATAACACACTAGCATTCTGCTAATGAATGATGAATATATAACGTTATTGAGATTATAAAAAGGCTTTTTAGAACACAACAGCGACTTTAAGAAAATCTAACACCCACCAGGTTTTTTTTCTTTGCCTCCCCTTTCAACATTGCAACATTCAAATGACGAGACAAAAAATATATACTGAGAAAAGCGGATTTTGACGGGTATAGCTCCGTAGACCTCCATTCATTCTGCACTCGCCCGTGACCGCCCTCATATGGAACCAGAGTGGAACTGCAAGCAGTTCAGAAGCCGGAAGTTTTCAGAGAGTGGGAGTTCTCTCTTCATTAGACATTCTATTGGAAAGCCAATCTTTTCTAATTCTGTGACATTAAAATCTCTGCTTAAAAGTCGCTAGCAGCGAAGTTAGGTTACCAACATGTCTATAGCTAGGTAAGAGTAAGCTGTCAACTTGTTTTGTTTGTCTCGCGCCAACGTAACATCGTCCCCAGGGTGAGGATTAGCTACAAGTACATGTATATCACAACTCGTTTTACACGTGCTGTTCGGGACATCTTTTTCACTTGTCAGGCCACCATTATAACTTTGGCTGAATTAAAACGTAACCCATATTCTTGTAGTTAAAGGTCAGTAACTGCTAGTTTTTGAGCTTTCTGTTGCCGCATTTTGGCTAACATTACCTCTGCTAAATGCTAATGTTATATTCTCGATTTGTAAAACTACTACTACTGGTGACTGTTTTGTTATTTTTATATTGTCATATTCTATGTTTTTGCAGAAGTTGTAAGTCTGTTAACAGTTTAGATGAGAAAAACTCAACACCATTTCTCTGCTTCTCATACAGTCCAGTACGGATCACCCCACCAGTTCATAAATTCTTTGGATTGGAGGCTCCATCCTAGCATCTCTCAACAATGGGCGTAAACAACCACACCACATGTTTCATAAAGACTCAGGATTTGTAAAGAAAAAGCCAAGATAAAGGATGAACTGATGTTTTGGCTAGGTTATTCAGTGTTCTGCAGTTGCATCTGGGGATTTAAAAAACTGCACATTTTGTTTCCTTTGAGTCGATTCAAATGCTAACTGCATTGTTTAGACGTCTTCACTTCTAAATCTTGCCCAGTGTTTGGCACGTACTTAAACATGGTTGTAGTAACGCTTGAATGTAAAATGTCTGGTTTATTTTCACTTTCAGACAAAAATATCTTGGTCCTGGTATTTGTACCTGTATAATACAAAAATAAAAATATTTTACTTTTGTACATGGTCTACAGTTAATCATTTTAAAATCGTTAAATATAATAGCATTTATGTAAAATAATCAAAATAATGTGTACTGCTATGCCAAAGAGTGTACTATACTGTGAACCACAATTACAGTAAAACTAATACAGCAAGATAAATACAGTATCATTTAGTAAATTGTAATTACAGTACAATTACTGTAAGGTTATTATACTGAAATTACAGGAAGGGTATTATACTGTAAAACTAAATTACAGTAAATGTAATATACTGTAAAAGAAAATTAAAGTAAGGGTATTATACTGTAAATATAAATTACAGTAAGGGTATCATACTGTAAAATGGAACTGCAGTAAGGGCATCATACTGTAAAAAACATGTACAGTTAAGGTACTGTAATGGGGTAGTAACAGTAACTTACTTGCCAGTAAGTTACCGCATAAATACAATAAAAAGTCTAACAGTGAAGAGTAAAGGAAATATCAATCATGGTAACTGGTAAGAACTGAACTCCTTTTACCTGATTAATTTGGTCTTAAGTAGGGACTTCCCAAAACTTGTGAGCTCAGAGTAACTCAGAAAAGTACTTTTATTCAGTACATTTTCCACCTCTGCCAATTAACATAACTCATACAATTTTACTCTTTGTTTTCATTTCATAGATCACTAATAAGTTATGAACTTCTTTTACCTGGTCATTTTGTTCTTAATGAGAAACAAATGTGTGAACTCAGCCGAACCCAGAGAAGTACTTTTAATCTGTTCTCTTCCCACTCCTGGTATACAGTACAGTATATCTGTTTTTAAGGAAGTAGGGTTATATTGAGGGCACTGGGGTGTCAGTTGTGACCAGTGCCGGCCCGAGCCTTTTGGGGGCCCTAAGCAGAATTTGAATTCCTACTCCCCCTCCTACCATGCAGAGTCACCTGTGCACTTGATTGGGGGCCCCCTGTTGGCCACGGGGCCCTAAGCAGCCGCTTATTTGACTTATGCCTGGGGCCGGCCCTGGTTGTGACTGTGTGCCAATGGCAAATGATTTACCGTACATAACTCATAGGTCAGGTAGGCGGGCCGAATAGCTCTTTGACCTGGGCAGGTCAGGACCGGCTCTGCTTCAAACTGGTCTGAAGGTCAAATCCCTAATCCCCAGCTTGTTGCTGCCTATTGGAAAATGTTCTCATTCAACTTACCTGGTAAAATAATGGTAAATAAATACAAAGCCATTCTAGTCTAATATTGATGTCCACGGGGTGGTCAGTCATCTGTCTGTACCAGGTGGAGATTATTAGGCGAACTTGTTCATCAAAATGTTTGAATGTTCAGGTAACCAACAGGTGAAAACAGAATTCATCGTCAGGAGTAAATGTACAGTTTGCTGTTCATAGGTTGAGACAAAAATAGCAATGTGACCAGATGGGCTGTGTACACTGACAGCAGGAGTCATCAGGCCTTGTAGTTCTGTGGCATGGGCCTAGCGCAGCCGCTCCTGCTGTGCCTCACTGAGTACATGACAGAGTGTCAGAAAGACAAACCGAGAGAGAGAGAGAGAGAGAGAGAGAGAGAGAGAGAGAGAGAGAGAGAGAGAG